>OZ018329.1:77037277-77317625 GCA_963969495.1 Ceratothoa steindachneri | reverse complement strand
AGTCAAAGTCAAAAGCTTTATGCCATTCTTAAATGGCTATTACAATGATAATACAATAAGTTCAGCATTAAAATATTTACATAATGATAAAATTATTAAAATATAAACTATTTACAATTTTAGTAATTACTTTGAAGAACTTTCCTCTTAAATCAGTTAGTTACCTGGGTTTAGATGTCTAAATGATGAACACAACTACTTTCTTAGCAAATATTTTAAAAGTCGTGATTTGAATCCTGACATATTTTGACATTGTTTTATGTCAGTAGGTAAAATATTCCATAGTCTAGGGCCTGATGATTTCTGGTGTCTGGTGTTTATAGTATCAATATGCATTTGATTCACGGTTGGCAACAATAAGAGCCATTCCAGTAAGATTCTATTTTTGATTTTATAAACTAAAAGGCAAATGTCAAATATAAATTTTGCACCCATGCGTAGCCATCCCAGCCTATCAAAAAGAGGGGTTACATGGTCATGTTTCCTTACTCCACAAATGGCAATCCTCGCGGCAAAATTTTGTTGCCCTTTTAATCGAGACATTTGGGTCTTAGTTGAGAGCTCCAAACACTGAGACAGTAGTTGAGAACACTCATTAATAATGACTTAACTACCATGATTCTTCTTTCCAGTTCAAATCTTTCCCAAACTCTGTTTATGTAAATAAGGGTCCCCTTAACTTTTCTTTGTAGCTCATCAATGTGAAAGTAAAAGGTCATGCTACTATCCATGACAACCCCTAGATTCTTAACCTTTAGAGACAAGGTAAGTATGACATTATTAAAATGTATACTGGTTTACTAGGAAATCCGTGATAGATATTGATTTGATCCAAAAATTTTGATTTTTTTTTCATTCATTAAAAGACCATTGCTATTCAAATATTGTTTTTCACTAATTAAGATATTTTCAGCATTCTTTAGCAGTTCATGAATCTTGTCTATGTCCCCAGATATCAAGATTTGTGTATCATCTGCTTATATTACAAGTAAACAGTCTCGTATAAATTGAGGGAGATCATTGATATAGATTAGAAAAAGCAAAGGACCCAAAATTGACCCCTGGGGGACTCCAAAAGTGACTTCTAGTGGAGAGTAAAAAGTCGATCCGACTCTAACTGACTGACTGCGGCCACTTAGATAACTCTGAAAACAAAACAAGTCATTATTAGCTTTAGCAAGTTTGGTCATTAGGATTCGATGGTAGACACTATCAAACGCCTTGGAAAGATCTAATAACAGAAGAAGTGATATTTTCTTGTTTTCTATGTTCTCATGGATTTTATTTGTAATTTTAAGTAATGCTGTTTCTGTCGACAGATTATGTCGGAAACCATGTTGCTCATCACATAACAGACGATTTGTTTCAAGGAAGTCAATTAGTTGAATGGCAATTACTTTCTCTAATATTTTAGAAATAATACATAAAAGTGAGACTGGCTTATAGTTTTCAACATTTTCGGTACCACTATTCTTATAAATGGGTATTACAAGAGGATATTTGCAAAGGTCGGGATAAGTACCTGTGACAATTGAAGTGTTGATTATCACGAGAATATAAACTATGGCAACGGGCAAAGAGTTTATCACGAAGCGAAATTGAATGCCATCAGATCCACAAGAATTTGTTGGTTTGAGTTTTTTTGCAATAAGAATAAGAGTAGTTAAATCAATGGGGAGTGGTCTGAATTTATCAGTGGTAGTCACAATCGATGAAGGTTGGTTATTCAGAGGTTGATTAATTAACTGATTTTTGTACTGGTATTTACCATACATAATCTGTCCTATATTAGCAAAATAATTATTAAAATCATTTGCTTTCTGTTGGGCGTTTTCGTCTAAATTGGCAAGTTGTCCGGAAGACCTCTTACATATTTTTGGAACTATTCTATTGATAACGTTCCAGGTCCCTTTGATATTTCCCTTACATTTAGACAACTCCTCCCTGAAATAATTTTTCTTCTTTTCTGACAGCATTACATTGACACGGCTTTTATCCCTTTTATAGTCTCTTTCAATGTCAGAATTTTGTATATTTGCTTTAAATTGTCTTTGAAGATCATCTCTCCTTTTTATTACTTCCTTGAATCTAGAGTCAATCCAAGGGGCTGGAGGGCGTTACATGAGTATGGTTTTGTATGGAGCACACATCCAAACACGAGAAAGAGAAAGATACAAAAAGAGAGAAATAAATCAGAGGAGAGAAAGAGAGTGGGTATGTGTGTGTGTGAGGTAGAGGAAGAGAGAGTGTGTGTGCCTATGTGTGACAGTGACAGTGAGAGAGACACACACCTACAGAGAGATCAGGCTAGCAGAGTGGATACGGCGTTGGCCTCCCAACGTCGCGGTACCGGGTTCGATTCCGAATCTCGCCATGAGCGGACGCAAACATCAGCGCACGTAGAGATCTGGCTACCGATTGGTGGACGCACTGTGCTCACCCTGTTTTCGGGTGGGTAGATCTTACACTTCACACATAACCAATCACAACGCTGCTTTCTTTCCTCTTCTGCCTTCACAGCACAACACACACACACTCTCTCTGTTCCAAGGAATCATGGGTACCTATATCCACATACCTCTGACGCGGAACAGATCATAATACTTCCTGGCACCTCTCCCCAAAAGGAGGACCGGGCCCTCGGGCCGACCAGCAATTGTCATAATGACCTTATATAAATTTCATTATCCGTCGGGGATCCTCCCAATATCATGGAAGGATTGTTGGCGCTAACTAACTAACACACACATACATCGAGAGCAGAAAGGTTAGCGAGGCGAGTCCTTACCGGAGAAGAAAGCGTTGAGTGAAGGAAGAGAATCCATCACTTGGATGTGCCGGAGGAGAATCCATCACTTGGATGTGCCGGAGGAGAAGAACTGACATTTGTCTGGCGACGAAAGATAGCTTAATGTTGAAGATAGCTCACTCGGGTCTGACAGAATTTTTTGATCATTTCATTATATAACCATAAAATAAATTATCATAAATTAACGTGTGAAGTTGTGCGCGACTCCAGCTACGAACAAACTGACATCCGACAAGGCTATCGCGTGTGTCTTCTCTAATCCCAGAGGTTTTACATTCAATTACTGGGAGCGAGTGAGCGACCCTCTGTACAGATGTCAAATGACTTCATCGCCGCGCAAATCCAAGTCGTTTGAACAGCTGTATGTATATGAATTGCTAGAGACATAACGAACGATTGTATATTTTAAGTTATTTATTAGAAGAAACATGATTTAATAAATGATATTTAGGCAAGAATTGGTTGTTCAGGTAGTGTATAGTAAGAATATATTCTGGACTTAAGAATTTTTGTCTAATATAGATAGAAAAGAAGAAAAAACGTTTAAATGAGTACATAGCTTTTACCCGGTAAGAGGGAAATGGGGACTTTTATACTTTGTCCATCCTCTTTTGATTTTTAGGGATTTGTATTTTACATGCTAATTAGTTTCGGCTAAATTTAAACTTTTGGTTTAAACTAATTAGCATATAAAATGGAAACACCATAAAATCATAATAGGCAAAGAAACCCATAATATAGTCAACTGATCAGAAAAGAAACGTACATATATGAATAGTATTATTAGTAGCTTTATCCAAGCGGATCCCGACCAGATAATGAAATATACATAAAGGTCAGTATGACCATTTCTGCGGCACCAGGGGGCCAATCCTCTTCGGAGAAGAGGTGAGAGGTTTAGGTGGAACTTTCGTCGCCCCGGATGAGAGGGACCAGGAGTCAGAGGTATGCGGATATAGATACCCATAGGTGGAATTCCTTGGATCTACCCACCCGAATACAGGGCTGAGCACAGCGCGTCCACCAATCGGTATCTAGATCTTTACGAGCGCTGACGTTTGAGTTCGCTCATGCCGGGATTCGGGATCGAACCCGGTACCGCGACCTTGGCAGACCAACGCCGTCTCCATTCGGCTAGCTAGAGCTCTGCATAGATGAATATGATTGACTTAATGAATGCTCAGCCACACTTTGTGGCTTAAGTGCACACTTTAGGTCGCGTTTTGGGGGGATTTTTTGGCATCGTTCCTGGAAGCTTTGATTGCGCGTTGCCAGTTCCAGGATTCGTTGTCGACGAGGTTTGCTTATGAGTTTCGTGTCCTCTATGATTATTTCCCTTTTACTCTTCTCTATATTCAGTCGCCTTCTTTAATATCCGTTTGCTCTTTCCCGCATTCATTTTCTGGAAAATGAGTATGTTCTGGTTGGAATTATTTCTTGTGTGTGCAAATTAAGCCTATGAAAAAGCTAAATAAATCTCACAAGAAGTGTGTGTATGTATGTGTGTGATGCTGGTTTCACCCATCGGTTCACTCCGGATGTCAGGTGCAAATAGTGAATATCCGTCTAGAGATCAAATCATCCTTCCATCCTACGACTAATCACCCACAATGTTGCTTAGCTTCCGTAATGGGCGTAACCGGTGTTTTCACGCGAGTATCTCGTAGCCGTAAAAAGAATTGCTATCAAAATTTTATCCCACCATTGCAACTAAGATGAAGAACTAAGACGCACAAACGAACTCACGATCACAAACATTCAAACAAACCCAAACAAGCAAGCAAATGAATCTAACTTAATTCAATGGAGATATATTCCCCCAAACAGAAAATAAACGGATGAACTCTTGTGAAAAAATGAATAGGACGGATGGAAGTAATAAATAATCAAGGATAAAATTATCATGTCAGTTTAGCTAATGAGTTAATGAAATCAATTCAAAATGGCTAATTAACCTTACGACACACCCTTGAAATCCTTAATGAGAAGAGGGAATAATAAGACTTGTTTACATGGCGTCAATCTTTCATCTTTTTTGTTCCAGGTGGCAACACCTACTCTGCAGACTCCAGTTATTGCCGGATTCCAGTAAGGGCATTAATTTCTGCAGCGGAATCAGCTACGAACAGAATCCTACAAGGAGTCTGCAATCCTCGTAAGGACACAACCTTTTTAAGATGTATTCCCTATTTCTCCGAACACCCCATACAATCGTAGGTAGCGACAAAAACGTCTCTTATTGTCTTCCTTATAGAGCCTTGATTTTCTAGCCTTTCGCTTTCGTTTGCTAGTTATTTAAACCCAACTAGAAGAATAAATTCCAATTCCATCCTAGTATCCCTTGATTTCAAGGTTAGCGAGCAGCTCTTTCATACCAGCCCCTCTGAAGAGGGACGAAATCAATGCCTTGGTTTGATGTTAATTTATTTTTAGACTTTGCAATGCATGTAATTAGAATCTTTTTGTAGATACCTCTCTCTCTCTCTCTCTCTCTCTCTTTTTCTTTTTATATATATATATATATATATATATATATATATATATATATATATATATATATATATATATATATATATATATATATATATATATATATATATATATATATATATATATATATATATATATATATATATATATATATATATATATATATATATATATATATATAATGTATATCTCCCATGAGCGCGAGAGAATGATGAAATAAATTCAATACACCGCAAAAAGATAAAACGGAATAATTTTTCTTCAGAAATAGTTATTTCCTACTTCGAAAAAATCCGAACTGGGGTGGGATTCGAACCCTGCACACTGAGATCAAAGCGGTTGCTCGCTGCCTCAGTGTGCACGGTTCAAATCCCACCCCAGCTCAATTTTTTTCGGATTAGGAAATAACAATTTCCGAAGAAAAATTATTCCGTTTTCTCTTTCTTGCGCTGTGTTGGATATATATATATATATATATATATATATATATATATATATATATATATATATATATATATATATATATATATATATATATATATATATATATATATATATGTTTGTCTGTGTTTCCTTGTATGTTTGTTTCTCTTTCTGTGTGGGGGTCATCCTTCCGCTGCAAAACTGCCAAATCTCATTATACTTTCCTGTTTTCTGTATTCCTAAAAATGCGTGAGTTTTTACTATCTTATTTTTTACCTCGTGTTTCTCTCTTATAAGTATCACTGACTTCACCACAGTCAGCGATTAGTGAATATGGACAACTCCAGACTAGAAGAAGTTTATTTTTTTATTTAAATAAAAAAACAACAAAGGTAACTCTTAGAGGATGTTTGAAAGGAAAGACCTGCCAAAAAAGTAAAAATGATAGGAAGATATATAGCCGCCAATCCACTACAGGCATTGAGACCCGGAGGAAAGGCATGTGCGAGCATTAGGGCCGAGACCCAATCCTCCAGAGTATTTCATTAAGATATGCTTCCCACCGTGGAGTCGAGCCGAGCTCTGCAATCTCTTATGGCCGATCTCGTCTCAGCATCTGCTACGATCGATGAAGTAGAGACGTATCTCAACAAGACCTGGAAAGGTGCCCTGGTCAGTTTCTACCACGTTTTTCAGAAGGCGGAGGAATTCCAATAAATTTTATTATCATTATTATTATTATTATTAATTATCATCATTATTATTATTACTATTCATATTATTATTAATTATTATTTTTTATTATTATTAGAGCGTGGACAAAGAAAGCGGTGTTATTTTTCCCTACTCTTACGTTGCCTCGATGTTGATTTATTCGAACACATAAAAATTTTCATGTTTGACCAAACTAACGTAAGCGACAATTTGAACATTTCTACAGAATAAACGTCCCTTCTTTTTTTGTATTATTGTGAACTAAAGTTGTGTAAATCGGAGGGAATATATCAAGTTAGCCCTGTTCAAAACTCAACCTTTTCTTATTTTCAGGGGTTTTCTATGCATTTTCCTTTACTTTTTTTACCTGAAAAAGCCAAAAATTACAACTAATTTGACCTCGGCGGACGTTAGGAAGAATTGCCTCATGGAGTTTAGTTTTATATTTTCTGCCTTGAAATCGGCCAAAAGCACCAGTTCCGATGTCCCTTGAATCATGTTTTGCACTATAACTTTTGATCTAAACAAGATAGCCCAACTAATTAGGTATCAAATGAAAGATCATACAATTAGTAAATAATAATAATTAATCAACAATAATAACTAAATAAATAATTGATAATAAAATAATAATTATCCATCATTTTTAAGGAAATAACAGAAAATTCAAAATCTAGAAAACCCTCTCCAAATTGCAATTTTACAATGGCATTTAGCAAGAGCTGGGGAGCTCCATGGGAGCGCAGTTGATAGCTCAGAACATCGTACTGTCCACAGGCAGGTGTAAACTATGCCATCTACCAAATCTCTTACTGATACTTTCCTGTTTGGATACCCTTCAGCTTTTTTAATGCATCCCAGATTCCCACCAACTGACAGATGTTCCATTATTTTTTAATTTGCAGTAAAGTGCAAGGAGGCCCAAGGTTCAAGACCTTGCATATGATACAGTTGAATCTATCATCCCATTCTGGAGGATGGCGAGAATTAAGACTGACTAAGTACAACGAAATGAAGCTCTTCATGGAACAACATGAGAAACATCGTGCTGTGGTGAAGAGCAAAGAAAGTGAAAGTGAAGGAAAAGGAGAAGCATTTGTGCTGGAATTAGAACAACCTGTTCGATGTATGAGCTCCAAATGCACTCCAAGATATACAGAACAATAGACTGTTATCGAGAGAGGAGAAAGATTAGGATACCAGGTTCTACGAAGACCAGAAGACTGAGATGAAAGGTCATATGTATGGGCATGACAATATATTTGAGCCAAGACCAAAAGAAGACTGCAGTATATATAAAAAACAAGGTAAAACTACTTACATTGAATTGCACAAATGGCAGTTCTTCATATGGGTGACATTCCTCGAGGTGACTAAACGGACAACCACGCTAACACAGAGGATATAGGTTACCATCAGCCTCGTCCAGGCCCTGTGGGTAGTTTGACTTTGAAGTTTGCAAAGAAGGGCCTGATCTGGATAACTTTATCATTTCAACTTCAACAGTCCCATATCTAAATTTTGTGAAAACCCCCCAACGCGGGCTTCTTTACACTGGGATGAAAAGTTCCTCAAAGATGTCTTGGGCAGCGAACCCGGAAGTACTTCAGAGACTCTAGCTGCGCTACTGTCTGGTCCACCTTCATACACTGAAGGAAAGTTAGGGAATACCTGTTATGGATATTTTTTTCTGGCACCGCTCAGGTTGAGGGTTCAATAGATTTAATGGATACATAGAAGCTTACAGGTAATGTTATTGTTCTTGCTTTTGACACTACAGTAACAGTCGAACTCACGGAGGAGCGGCCAAACTGTTTGGGAAAAATGCTGAACAAAAAGTTTTTTATTTGGCCTGTCGACATCACATCCTGGAAATTCTAGTAGGAGCAGTTTGAGAGAAACTGTTTGGAAAGGTGAAGGCGCCAGATAATCTCTGATTTGAGCATCTGAAGGATGTTTTGACGGACTTGTCCAAAGAAAACCGAAATATGCTGGTTATCAACATAGAAAATGGCTGAAGGAAAAGAATAAGAACAATGAAAAAAATACTTTAAGACATTCTAACAGAAGAAAGGCTAACTGCAGGGAAATGGTTGAACTCATTAAAACAAATATTTAATGAACATGGGCTAATGATATAAAATTTTAGTGAAAATAATAATGTAAATACAAGTTCCACATTTTGTGAAACATTTGTTATAGGATACAATATTTTTTAGTATTATTCGGGTTATATTTTAGAAACATCTTAATAACAACTAAACCAATTTTGAATAATTCTTTCGTCCAGGTTTTTAGATTTTCCAATTTTCTGTCTTTTTTGGAAGATTTTATCGTTGGAATTTGTATTTCGAAGTTTTAGAATTGAAAAAAGTATTTTCGAAGATTTGTTTTTGAAGAAGAGCTTTCGAAGAGGGTCCGTAAGCGCTGAAAGTCGTTAACTAAATTAATAATGGCTGCCCTCCTGTTCCATAATGCTGTAAGTTATCTCCCTTATCAACCTCTTTTATTAGGGGTACTAGGGAGTAATTTAGGGGTAGTGAGGAGTAATTAAGGGGTATTGGGGAATAATTTAGGGGTACTAGGGAGTAATTTATGGGTCCTGGAAAGTAATTTAGGGCAACTGGGGAGTATTTATGGGTACTGGGGAATAATTTAGGGGTACTGGGGAGTAATTTAGGGGTACTGGAGAGTAACCTAGGGGTACTGGGGAGCAACCTAGGGGTACTGGGGAATAATTTAGGGGTACTGGGGAGTAATTTAGGGGTACTGGGGAGTAACCTAGGGGTACTAGAGAGTAATTAAGGGGTACTTGGGAGTAATTTAGGGGTACTGGGGAGTAATTCAGGGGTCCTGGAAAGTAATTTAGGGCTACTGGGGAGTAATTTAGGGGTACTGTGGAGTAATTTAGGGTGCTGGGGAGTAATTCAGGGGCCTTGAGGAGTAATTTAGGGTACTGGGGTAATTTAGGGGTACTTGGGAGTAATTTAGGGGTACTGGGGAGTAATATAGGGGTACTGAGGAGTAGTTTAGGGGCACTGGGGAGTAATTTAGGGGTACTGGGGAGTAACCTAGGAGTACTATGGAGTAATTTCGGGGTACTGGGGAGTAATTTAGGAGTACTGGAGAGTAATATAGGGGTACTGATGAGTAATATAGGGGTACTGGGGAGTAATTCAAGAGTCCCGGGGAGTAATTTAGGGGCACTGGGGAGTAATCTAGGGGTACTGGGGACCAATTTAGGGGTACTGGAGAGTAATTTAGGGGTACTGGGAAGTAATTTAGGAGTACTGTGGAGTAATTTAGGGGTACTGGGGAGTATTTAGGGGTACTGGGAGTAATTAAGGGTTACTGCGGAGTAGTTCACGGATAGTGCGGAGTAATTTAGGGATACTAGGGAGTAATTTATGGGTACTGGGAAGTAATTTATGGGTACTGGTGACTAATTTAGGGGTACTGGGGACTAATTTAGGGGTACTGGGGACTAATTTATGGGTACTGGGAAGTAATTTAGGGGCACTGATGAGTAATTTGGAGTACTGGGGACTAATTTAGGGGGACTGGAAGTAATTTAGGGGTACTGGGGAGTAATTTAGTTGTACTGGGGAGTAATTCAGGGGTCCTGGGAAGTAATTTAGAGTTACTGGGGATTAATTAAGGGATAGTGGGGAGTAATTAAGGGGTACTGGGGGAGTAATTTAGGGGCACTGGAGAGTAATTTAAGGGTACTGGGGAGTAATTCCGGAGTCCTGGAGAGTAATTTAGGGGCACTGGGGAGTAATTTCGGGGCACTGGGGAGTAATTTAGGAGTACTGAGAATTAATTTAGGAGTATTTTTTTCATTTCTGAGAATCGGATGATCCATAGATGACAAAGCTTAACCCCAAGTGCCCCAAATGAAAGGGGACGAGGAGGAATCTGAAGACCCGTTCGAGGGTTCGAAACTTTATATTTTGCGGACGTTTCGGTACTCAACAGAGGCCATCTTCAACGCCTCGGCATATAATAAGAATACAAAAGAAATCACAATACAAAAGTGCATACTATTAAACATAATCAAGTCAATCGGTATGTGGAGAAATTCCACGTGGAATTTCTTTTCCAGCACGGAAGTGATGTACTTGCGCTAGAGAAGATTCTAGAAGTTGGTCAGGCATAAATTTGTAAGCCCCCCCCCCATCCTTTCCACAAGCGGTAGCCTCGAACCGCGTCCACCACGGACCACCTTTACGCGGGTTAGAATCGCCTCGGCGTGAAGATTCGAGGCCATTCGAGATTAGCGCTGTTTTCCCCACCCCGCGGGAGGGAGACTCAAATATATATATATATATATATATATATATATATATATATATATATATATATATATATATATGTGTGTGTGTGTGTGTGTGGCAGACACAGAGTTGAGGAGTCTCGCCCGGACCCAAGAAGATTCCCCTAGTTCCAAGTCAGGTGCTAACAACAAAGCAAAGTGACGGCTGAACTATTTGTGTGTTGAAATTTGCCCCAGCCAGTGAGGTAATTCCATTTGACGATTGCTACCGAGTGATTTTTCCGACTCCACTCATCAACTCCTGTCGAAGCCTTCCTCGTTCGCCACTCGTTTTCGGGTGGCTAAAATACTCTCCCCTGGACTGGAGGTTACCGCCCCTCCCCCCTTTTTGGAGAACCGTCATCACGTTAACTTCCCGCTCAGAAGCTCCGATCGCCCTCGCCTCACGTGCAGAAGACATCCGTGAAGCCTTACCCTGACGTCTCACCTGGAATCCTCCGTAAGCCAACCCCTCTCCCCCCTTAGTAACCCCTTTGAGTTAATCCTCCCCATTTGAATAGTCTCCTTCTGTAATACATTAAATTTTAACTTCAGTGTCTGATGCATAACTCTGCAATTCTTTCCCTCGTTTACTGATGTAATTTTGCCCATTAATTCTCTGATGTAATTTTGCCTATTTATTCTTTTATTTTTGTAAATAAAATTATATTTTTGTATATGCCTCTTTAAATAACCTTGAGCTTTGCCATTGCCCAAATTTTCCCTGACCTCGTTGTACTCTTATCTCGTTGTTTCGCGCGTCGAAACTCGTGGCGTTCCGTTCCTTGTCGGCTCGCCTTTAAGTTATTGGTCCCTCCCACATAGATATAATATGGTATTGATATAATGTGATGTCATACCACGACACGGTAAAAGGTAATGAAATATTTGAATATATAATTAATAAAAATGTCTCGCAAAGTATCGCGTGAGTAAGCCCACAAGTAAAATGAAACGAAGATTCCAAGTACTTTCGAACTCTATTTCAAGTTCATTATTAAGGAATACGGAAAATTACAGAAAACTGTAATAAATAAGCAAGAGGATGAGGGGATCGAACACCGAAAGTATGAAAGAAAACCAAACATAAAATGAATTAGCGTCATATAGATTAAAAGTAGAAAGAGCTGAGGTGACAAAAGGGGAGAAGTAAATACAAAATAAACTCATTAATAGAACCAAATATCTAAAGACGAACAAAGGATTAAAACGAAAAAAAATAAACCTTTCTTATTTATAATTATTTTGCCTTTACATACTTTCACTTGGCACTTCCACATATACCCTTCTAGAGAGGCACTGCACTTTGTTCAATTCATCAATAGAGAACACCTTTCACATTTTACCTTGTAGTGAAGTGAATTTCCCTCCATTCAGTCGATCACTTCAATTTGAAATATAATCATATAATCATCGAGTTTATACAAGCCAAGAGTTAAATTAAAATTAGGGAATATATTAATGAATTGCGATTCGATAAATGCGCACAATATCTTCAATATGCGAGATCATTTTAGCTGAGTGCCCATCGATGTTAGATTAGGTTGAGACACATGTGTATAAAACGAACGGCTCTCTTCTCCAAGTCAGACATTATATTTTTGTTGAGATATACCTTTTGGCAATCTATACATTTTACGCAATATACTGTACATTGCCAATGGTGGACGGAGCATTCTGCACTAAGAGTTTACAAATAGTATTTTTATAATTAAATACATTTGAAATGGCTAATGAAGAAGATTATCAAAAGCTGAATTAAAAGGAAATACAATTAAATAGGTCATTAAACAGAACTTTGATAAAAAGGGAACAAAAATTGAAGCTATGACGAAATATTTTTTTTTTTGTCATTTTTGTGTCAATGACCAACCTCACGAAGCGCACGAAAAAAACATAGAGAAAAAAAACAGACCTTTTAACTTTAATATAATGAGAAGATGAAAAACGAATATAGGCTTACGATAGATGTCGAATTCAGAACCAGAAGGATTGCGATAGATTAATCAATCTAGGAAAGGAAGTGTTGCCTTCTGTTCTAGTTCAAGAGTAACTTAAATAGAAGGTACAAGCGAGTTAACTTTGTTAAATAAAGGTTTATTTTTTTCAGAATTGAACCATAAGCAAAGGATATCATCAATATAACGAAACAAAATGATAGGGAAATCAAGAATAGAGGAGAGGTAAACCGTTTAAAAAAAATTCCATATATAAGTTAGATAAAATGGGTGATAATCAATTACCCATAGCAAGAACAAATTTTGGCGAAAGAATTTACCATTGACAGAAAAAGTACAATCTTTAGTAGAGAGTGAAACATGCTTTATCCAGATGTTTAACGGCTTACCTTACCCCTCGTGTAGGATGTATCTCAGATACCTATATAAATAAATCCCATTTATCATATGTAATACCAATCAATATATAAATCCTATTGTCAGCATGGATAAGTCCCCTTGCCAATTAATACATATTTTAAAACTTTTGTATTACTTTGTGTAATGCATTTAAATACAAGAGACTTTCTTGTGACTTCCATTCAAAATTCTGACTATTTTCGACCTCCTACGAGGTAATTTTATTAACAAGTTGCCTAAGATTGCTGCCGCGAAGTCCGTAATGTGTCAACATTTTGGTTATACATCTCAACGCACAAATAGATTAAACTAATTGAAACTATTGATATACCAAGTATGACCAAAATCAAAGATAGTGAGTTAAATTATCTTAAAAACATATTAAATTTGAGATTTTTAAAATACTTTGAGTACAGACTTAATTAGGGCATTGTAACTTATAATCATTCTTCACACTTGGCGGATACAGGTAACCATAAATTTTTACTTTAATATCATTTAATTATTGCCAAAAATAAACACATTTATAATTATCTAGTGTTTTATACTGATACAATAATAAACTATTTAAATGTATATAAAAATAATAACCATTCTTGTCAATTCTTGATGTATTCACGTCATTCATTCAACATCTATGGTGTAAGAAATTACAGCGTGGTGCAATTTGAGCGTGGTGCAATTTAATCCGCTAGAAAAGTCCCCTGGAGTTCCTCAAATCTCTTTAAGAGCGCCACCCATAGGACTGGCCAACCATCCATTTCTCTAAAAAGAGAAATTTCAAGAAGCCCTTTGTAGAAGTTTGCGTTTATTTTAACAGAAAACGCGAATGTGATTATTCTTGCGGCTCTTCACCCATGTAATCTTTTAATTAATGAACAATAACGTGCATGTCAACGCAGTTAGGTAAGGGCAATAGTAAGAATTCCTTAATCCACTTCGCCAATTCCTACAAAAGGTTTCTTAAAATTTCTCCTTTTAGAGAAATGGATAGTTACTGAGGGGTTTGGGTGGTGCCCCTGAAGAGGGTTGAGGAACTCCAGGAGATTTTTTATAGTACAATCTTTAGGGCAGAGTGAAACAAGTTCTAAAAATAAATTAGGGGGCACAGGTGATTCAACGTTACACAATTTATCTTTAATAAATTGAAATAGGTCATTGATAAAAACGGAACAAACATTGAAGCTAACAAGGGGGAAATTTGAAGAGTAAGGGATGGCATTAAGGGTTTCTATGAGGTTAGTATACCACACTAGATAATTATAAATGTGTATATTTTTGGCAATAATTAAATGATATTAAAGTAAAAATTTATGGTTACCTGTATCCGCCAAGTGTGAAGAATGATTATAAGTTACAATGCCCTAATTAAGTCTGTACTCAAAGTATTTTAAAAATCTCAAATTTAATATGTTTTTAAGATAATTTAACTCACTATCTTCGATTTTGGTCATACTTGGTATATCAATAGTTTCAATTAGTATAATCTATTTGTGTGTTGAGATGTATAACCAAAATGTTGACACATTACGGACTTCGCGGCAGCAATCTTAGGCAACTTGTTAATAAAATTACCTCGTAGGAGGTCGAAAATAGTCAGAATTTTGAATGGAAGTCACAAGAAAGTCTCTTGTATTTAAATGCATTACACAAAGTAATATAAAAGTTTTAAAATATGTATTAATTGGCAATGCTGACAATAGGATTTATATATGGGTATTACATATGATAAATGAGATTTATTTAGTTTAGTTCGTAAGTACTGAAAAGTAACGAAACAAAACATTTAAGGTTACGTTAAATTGAGCTACAGAAACAGGAGAAATTCATTCACCTGAAAAGCGAAAAGAGAGTCGCATTATTCACGGCGAGAGGAGACAATGGCGTGAATGCCAATCTCTTTTCCCAGATTCGAACCAACAATAGAGAGGATGACGGATTAAAAGTTATCATCACTTTTAGCTGTTTATACCACGTATAAATTAGTAACTTCATAGAATAGAGATGACTTTTAAATATAACCTAACTTCTTCTTATACCTTTATTTTTTTAACATAAAATAATTAAACAAGTAAAACCCTAAAGAAATTACTTTTATAAGTCAAATTCTTCCTATAGCTTTATCTCTTGACACAGGGGAACTAAATAACAAGTTCACAACTCTTGAAAACCAAATAGTGGACCAGTTCAACGTCCTCAAAACGATGATCCTGAATATCGAAGACAAGCTGCGTGATCAGGATGATAAGATAAAAGTACAACATAGGAAACTGTACCGATCGGTCGCCTCCATGAAGAAATCAAGGTAAGTGAAGGGCTTAATCCCACCCACTCGACTGCTGTACTGAAGGCAAGAGATGAACACCATGCTCGTTACGTGGTGGGACTGATGTTAGGGTCGGGTACAGTGTTAGGTTGGTTCGGATGAACCTTACTAGGACCTGGGGGCATTTTTTTATCAATAATATTTTGAAGATTGATGTTTCAATTATAAAAAAGGAGGGAGCGAGAATAAAAAAGAAGAACAGACAGAAAAGAGGGAAAAAAGTATGACAAAGATCGCAGATTATGTAGAAGGGTATCGAAGAGTTGAAGCCTGTGATCCAGCGAGAAGGGAGTTGCAGTAGTCAAGGCGGAAAGAGACAATGGCGTGAATGCCAATCTCAAAGCTGCTGTAATTAAAGTGGGAACGGATGTGGTTCAGATTACGAAGAAAGGCGAAAGAGGATTTACAGACGTTAGCAACATGAGTTTTGAAAAATAAGTCTTCCATTGGTCACAGAAAGATTTTTAACTGTATTGGAAAAATGGGCATGGTTAAAATAGAGATCAATAGTTTTGCGGCGAGCAACATCAACAGGAGTGCCCAGTCGCAATACCTCTGTTTGGTCATAGATGAATTTCATGAAGTTGTCCGCAGGCCATACAGTGATGACGTTATAAGCAGAGAGTCGACTCCTGCGGAAAAGGAGAGAGAAATTAGTGCGTCATCGGAATAAAAATGAAATTTTGGACAAAAACGGAGTAAAAGGGGGAGTTATCCGGCATATGAGAATGTATGCCAGAAAGGATATGGACTATTTTGTCATAGAAAAAAAAAGAAAATTAGGCAAAAGAGATGTCCATTCCGGGAATTCGCCGAACTAATCGAAGAGTCTATCTGTGGGGTGGTTTGGGGAACGATAAATAAACGCAAATGTAAGAGTAGGTTTCAGGGGCAAGGGTGCAAGCAGGGCTTCGCAGACTTTTGGAGATTCGATATGAATAAGAAAAGGAGGGAGTTACAGAGCAGTAGTTAGGACCCACCCAACATCACCTGCTTCTAGCAGCGTGGATGAATAAATATTTACCCACGCGTGGATACAGCAGCAGGAATTGCTGTATTTCCCCCAGTTATCCACTTTTTCTGCTAAGCCAACGATGACAATTTTCTTAGATCAGATAAGGTCACGAATGAAGGTAATTTAAATCTATATCCGAACTTAAATATAAAAATAGTTTTTTAGTTATTTCAATAAATTTAATGAATTATAAAAGAAGCAAGTATTAAATTAAAGGTGATTTCTCGGTAACGGATGTCTTGATTTCTAAGAAATTTATTTTTGAGTTGTCGTTTTTATTTTAAAAGGACATCGCCCAGCCAATTTTGCGCTTTTTGTGCATTTCAGCTGTATTGAAATCAGGACAGTCAAGCATACCCTGATTTTCAATAGTATAAAGATAGATCTAATTCTTCCATATCCATCTATCACACATCTATCGTAAAAGAAAGCGTACATATATGTATATTAATTTCTTTTTAAATAACAGCTGCCACCACGTGTTTGGTATTATTTATTAGTGGCAACATAATTTTAATAATGGGTATTTTAAACCATCATTAATATTATCTTCAAATTTTATATTTCCATTTCTTCAATGACTAATTTTATCTATTTCAGGAGAGGGTCTCGATTTTCAACTGCACCTGCGGGTCTCGTTGCTGGTAAAGAAGCATCACAGAATTCGGATGACAGCAAAGGAAACTCCGTTTATGATTATTATGATGAAGAAGAAGGCAGAGGAGGAACTCGGATATCAGAAGATGATAAATTCGGTGAAAATGTAAGTGACCTAAGATTCTACAATCAACCAGTAATCTTTAAGACCAACTCTAACCCCTTACACAGAAGGATTAGTAGATTCGATTCCAAGCTGTAGTATATTCATGAACGCCTCCCTCCTCTCTACTCTATAGGACATGGTTGCCCACCCATAGGATTTAACTGTATTCCACTCAATCCAACATTCAGGATTAGGTATGAAATTGCACTTACTTTTAAACCTTATCTTTCGCAGTATTCCAGTTTTTATGTTTATTTGTTGTTATCTTTTGTCTGTTTCTTCCAATACACACTCTACTACTTCATTGAGCATGTTTTAGTTAAGTTATATTAGTTTCGTTATGCATAAAGGTCTGTGAGTCTGATCACCAATTGATAAACCTTCAAAATTAATAATTAATCATTTTCTAAAAGACCTAATCGTGTTTAATGAAAATGGCTGATTTTCTCCACTGAATGATCAAATATATTTTAACGAGATAAAATAAATCTAATAAAAGAAACAATAATGTGGCATCAGAATACGAGGTGTGATTACAGGTGCGGCCCAGAGATGTTTCGGAAATACTGTTCTTTATTGAACACAGTAGCATTTTAATTCTGACGATTTTACCTTCACTTTAATATTTTTTAACAAAATTAAATTTAAACGCAACATAGGTAGATGAACATTTCATCTCTTTAAACAGGATTTCTCTATGATGAAACACTAAGTTCAACCGATTGGCAAGAATGTCTGTGAAGTCTCTGGATGTTGTTGCAGTTTTTAAAATTAGTTTTTATGTTCGCTTATTTATTTAGTAATTAGCTAAGGACTCTAAAAAGAGTATTTACAGCAGTCATGCATCCGTTAGTTTCCGCCGTAATGGGATAATTATAATAATAATACTTCGATTAGAACTAAGAACGCGATGAATGGAATAGGCTCACTAGTCATGTGATATAAGCGTCCTCCATGGAGAGATTTAAGACTAGATTGGATAGATTTATGGATGAGGATGCTAGGTGGAACTGAACCTTTGGATGGGAACAGGAGCTACCTCGTATAGACTATTGGTTAACCTTTTGCAGACTCTTTTTCTTAAGTTATGAAAAATCTCACGATGGAGTACCTTAACAAAGTTTCTCTTCCCTCCAAAGACTCTAAGTGTTCGTGAGTCAGAAATAGAGACCTACAACTCGACTATCCACACTGAGGACGACAGGAGGGTCTTCACTTACTACTGGACCGTTCGAGACATTACTTATCGGATCAAAAACTGGGGATGGAAGAGATCTTTGCGCTCGGAGAGTTTCTACATCTTCCGACATGGCTACATGATGTACATGAGGATCTTCCCCAATCAAAATGGAGAGAATGTTTACATCCATGTGGGAATCACCAGAGGTGGGTACTAATGTTTAGCTGCATTTAGACAAGGGAGTCGAAACGAGGGAATTTAATGATTCGGAGGGGGGGAGGGGTGAAGGTCTGTGTAGCCTGTTACACTTGGTACCTGTAGGAGCTTTACGTACTACTGGCCTGCGTGCAAATTAGGGAGGCCCTGTCAATGGGTTGATTTGAACTCTGATGGGGACCTGAGAAAGTTGTTGTTTAACTCTCTCCTCGCTCCATCTCGGGGCTATTTTTATACTCTACCACTATCCCCTCAACCATCAGTCTAGGCTTAAGGACCTGATCAGATACCTCATGCCGTGTTAGAAGAGGGGTTTTAGAACCTCTGTAAACAACGCCTTTTATCACCTGCAAGAGACCAGGCCTTGAGGGGACCTGGACATTGAGGGCAAATATTGGGAATATCTTCAGAGTTTGGCAAAGGGCTTCCCCTTTGCCATCTTCTGAGCCGCCCCATGGAAAGCGTCACCTCTTTGACGAAGGCGCCCTTCCTCCTGTGCTTTCCTAGGGTCCGATCCAAGACTCTCCTAGGAGAGAGCGTTTCCCCCTCTCACCTTTTTCGGGTTTGAAGGCTTCCCATTTACCATCCTTTTGTAGAGTTGCCTCCAGGTGACTCTCTACTTTGGGCGAGGCGCCCCTCTTTGTTTTCTCAGGGACATCCAAGAACACCCCATGTTGGCCCAGATTAAGGAGATCTGCATGTTCTCCACTCCCCGTGCCTCCAAAATTGTCTCCTTTTTAAATAACTCCAGGGATGTAACATCCCCCACAATTTGCCTTTATCCTAACCTAACCACTTTCTTAAAAAAAAACTTAGAAGATGCTCTCGTTGATTTTGACTTTTATGGAAATACTAATAATTTCGTTCGCAGGGGAATATGACAACATGCTTGAGTGGCCGTTCAAGTTGAAGCACAAAATTCAAATCCTTGATCACTACGTGCCTGGAAAAGATCTGCCGAGCCGAATTTGGGACCCGACCGAGTTGTGCTCTGGCTGGAATTGGAAGAAACCGGAGCGAGACAATTATGAATGTGTGGGACTTGGATTTCCCCAAGAAACTGTGTTTTCTAGACATTATTTACATAACGACTCAATTACTATCAAACTTACGGTATTCCTTGACTGAATCTCGTCGATTCACCTCTTTTATCGTCTCTTACCGCTGAATCGGGAATTGCGAATTTACTGACCCAGATTAAAATGTCTATCTTATAAGGTGTGGTTTTTCCCCGCCAGGGGGCGTTCTAAAATGTCTACCGCCATGGTTGAGGTTTTCATAAACAGTTTACCTCAACCTCAATGTTCTAAAGTTTAGGGGTATAAAAAAGGCAGTTAGTTTTGAAGGTTAGGGTGTTACTTAAGTGGTGGTTAGTTTTTTTTATATTGTTTTATTCAAATGGTTAGCTCCGCCCATTTATAAAATTCAAAGTTGCGCAAGAGTAAAAACGAACCACTCTCTAATAAAGCCCCCAGCGATCTAAATTAACGATGAAATGCTGTTTAGCTCTAACGTTGAAGTTGGGTTGTATATTAGAACATCAGACATGGCGATAGACCGCATAATAGAACAACAGCGCTTTGCCTACTACTTACAAATAGACAATCAAATGACTATAATAATAATTCAGGCAAGTTTGTTTGAGAGTGATATCTTAGGTATTTTCATGTATGTTCTCGAGAAAAGTCAGTGTGTTGAAGTTATTTCCTAAATTTGTGTCCGTAGATTAAGTTGAAATTAAAAAAAAAATGTGTGCTGCGGTTTCATTACTACTTTATTTCATATCTGATATCTTTTATCGAAAAATCACTCGTTTTCCTTGGACAGTTGGACTTAACGGTTTATTAGTAAAAACGCTAAATCATATTTCTAGCAACATCTGGCAAATCACGCGTAGACCCTCTACTTTTGGCGGGGCTTTGAAAATGTTCTCACAGATGTTTCATTGTGCCTATTACTTTATGGGCAGGGTGGGACTTGAAAACTCAAATAAGGGACACCTAAATTAAAGATATAGTTGAACAATATACAGGATACATACAACTTACGTGAAGTTACGCCGCAGCGCGAAGTCCCTCTCAGCTGGGATGCAGATTGTCCAGGACCTACTTCATTGATTTTTCTTTTGTTTCGAGGTGTGTTTATTGTAGATTATGCTACAAATATCTGTTCATTACATGTGTCAAAGCATTACAATATTGCAATCATTCATATTTTGCAGCTCTAAAGGATATTATAACTTGAGTAAATTGCAGAAAATAAAATACATATAATGAAAACCTTTCCATAATCTTTTAAAATTATTTTCCCCATTTTTGGTAGCATGTTATTTTTCATTTGTCATAATTTGCACTCAATCCAACTGCTCTCAATAGATGGTGTTTGGTTTGAGCATATGTGATGAACTCAGAACAGAACAATGTGAAATTTTACTTTATCTGTAGCTCGAACAGGACCAGCTCTACACTGCACCAGTTCCAGCACCCATCAGAGAGAACAAACACTCTCTCGACTTGAACATTTGAAGGGGGAATGCTAGGTAAAAATGACACCAGGGTGAATCGGTTCTTGAGATAGTTACATTCGGTGAATATCTTGTTCTACTTCTCAATGACTCTCATATCCTTGTCCATGTTTTGCAGAATTCATCATGGAGCCCATCAACTGATAACACATCCTGTAGATTCAGTTTTCCACACAGTCTATTAGGGATTTGAAAGCTAATTCACCATTCAAGGTTAGGCATTTCAGAACACAAAATGGACTAGTAGCAGAGAGCTCAACCGAGTTTTCCAGGTAGGTAGTAGCTCTTTTGAAGCAACTGTGGAAATTTGGAGAAATTTCCTCCTTTTCTTTGTCATACAGATTAGCAAGAATACGCTGCATTCGATATCCAAATAGCAACAGTATTTGTATCTGCTGTTTTTTCATCACGCAAAGCCTCAGCTTGGTCCTCGTCTATCTTCAATTGCTTTTTGATATGCCTGCAAACATCTGTACTGTATTGCTGAAGTAGGAATATAATGCAGGCTACACCTTCGGTATAGGGTCTACTGCCTTCACCAATGAAAGCCAACGTGTGGGCACATGTTTCAATAGTTGAACCATTCCAGCTCAACAAAATCAATAGATTCCTTGAGATTCTCTCGTCTGTCTGCAGAAGAAGAGAAATGCCCATATATCTTCATCACTACAGCAACAATATCAGTCAAGTTCATGTAATCCTGCTTTGAAGGTGTTATTGACAACATGAGCAAGGCAGCCTGCCTTCAACAGCCTTGGATTTTTTCTGCAAGTATTGTGTAGGCAGAATGATGACGACCAATGTTTGCCTTTGTATCATCTGCAGAGAAAACTGACACATACCCAAAATCCATTCCTTCCCTTTTAATAGCAGCAAGAACCTCATGTGCAATGGATTCTGCAGATTCGATGGCATGTTCCGTGAACACAAGAAGTTACACACACACACACACTCTTTGAAGAGTAATACTGTACACAAATAGGATACATTTTCCTGTTTCCTTTGTTAGACTATCCGTTGCAACTGAAAAGAAAATAAGACTGCAATTATATGTTTCAAATCCGTTCAGTTCCTTCCCAAGATCTGTCGCATTCAGTTTGCTAAGAATATTCCTTGCAATGCATTCTGCTTTTATTCTGCACAGGCCACTTTTATGGCCAGTGAAGAATCTGCATGTAGCTGGGGTGCTATCTTCATGGTACAGACCATTGCCCGGTAGGATTCTCCATGATTCACACTATGGTACATTGTTACATACTAAAAACCTGAATGAGAGCCACCTGTAAAATTAGAATATATATATATATATATATATATATATATATATATATATATATATATATATATATATATTAGTGTAGTTCGGTAGCAGTCTTTCTTGGATGCAAATTTTGTTGAAGACCATTGTGTATTTTGCCTTAATAAATTTTTTTTGGCAACTTCCTCTTCTTCTAACTATCTTTTTTATTCCATCTTGTCCAGTATTCAGCTCTTTTTTTAATTGAATGTGTTTGATAAAAACCAAGCTAAATTGCTAAGTTTTGAATCTTATTCGATCATCTTCGGAGCGTTTTGAAATGTTCTTGCCTCCTCTGCCAATGTAATGAGTAGAGTGAGGATCTGACAGAAAGCAAAGTGAAAGAATTGGATATTGGACATATAAAAGTGGGGAATATAGTAGTAGAGGGTTTTTAGTAGGAGGAAATAGTGGGGAAAGTTATAGGAAAGCGAAAGTGAAAAGTAGGATGAAAGACAGGTCTCTGGTGATAGGGCATCTCTGGCTTTCTTTTCGTTTATATATATATTTTATGTTATATAATATATATATATATATATATATATATATATATATATATATATATATATATATATATATATATATATATATAGAAGGCATTCAAGCCTTTGTGGCAGCGGGTTTTTTGCTCTTTACAGCTTTTTGTGAAGACTTGCATCTTCTTATCTGGGTTGTTTACACCCAGATTTTGAGTTTTTTATTATTTTGTACTTTTGTTGTTTTTATTGTTTTTTTTTATTTTTTGGCGAGTTTATCACGCTAAAATTTGGGGGAAAGTTTAGAAAATTAGCACCTTGCTAATTTAGTGAAATGATATTGTGTGACTTTGTTTCTGTTTGGTATTGTGAAAAAATCTAAGTGAACCTTGAGTCAACGTCATCGTCAATGAGTAGTCTGCTGCTTTTAAAAGGTATTGCGCGTCCTACGTCATCAAAGTCCATGTGTTCGAGTACAAAATCAGGAGGGAGGTGCCGGTGTATTTTGTCCCAGATCTTAATTGCTCTCAGGTGAAGCTCCACGTTTATGAGGGTTATCTCCAGTTCACCATGGAGCTCACTCTGCCTTCTCCACTCTCTCCTTCGGGTTCCTGTTATGATATAGACCGCCTTATTTTCGACCTTTTGCAGTTTAAGGACTTGGGGTCTTGGGACTCGTGTTTATAGGGACCGGCGGGTAGAGGAGTTTTGATCGAATACATGCATTATAGATCTTAAGTTTGTTGGAGGTACTCAGGTTTATGAACTTGAAAAGTTCCACCAAGTCCTTCCGTGCATTCGATGTAGTTTTAGCTACATGACTCCCATATCCACGAGTCGTAATACAGAGTCCCAGAACCATGCTCTCTGTACGGTATGGGATGCGTGCACCTCCCACACGGATGTCTTCGAGGGTCGGTCGGAATAGTGGAATTACACGGAACTTTGGGGCATTGGTAGATATCTTCCATCTTCTCTCGAAAGAGTTGATGTTTTCGATTTCTACCGCCGTATTCTGTGCCATGTAATTCACATTCCGATAAGGTGTCGTACAGATCATTGTAATATTGTCCGCAAATTTAGCGTACAACGGACCTTCAGTCAGAGGTTGGGGAAGGTCGATGTTGTATATATTATAGAGCAGGGGACTTATGCACCCGCCTTGTGGCACCCCCGCCTCGAGCTCGAACTCGGAGCCTTTGAAGTCCTTGATGTTCAGAAACACCCTCATCTCCATTATGTAGTCGCATAGAATCCTTTCAAGTATGGGATTGAGGCCCAGTTGTAGGATTTTGTATTGCAGTCCGCCTTGCCGCCATACTTTGTCAACGGCCTTTTTGATGTCGCGGAGTACCAGATTTGCGTGGCCTCTTTCAGCTTTTACTTTTGCCAACTTCTCGGTTATCACGGCTAGCGCCGTGTCCGTTCCTCACTTCCTACGGAAGCCATGTTGTTGGTTGTTGTGAGAATTGTTATCCTCGAGGAACGAATTCACCTTGTTGGCCAATATCTTCTCCAAGACTTTCCCTGCAAATTCTAAGAGAGATATAGGTCTGAAGTTAGCTGGACTGTCCGGTGGCTTACCGGCTTTGGGAATGAATATCATTTTTGCTACCTTCCAGTGGTCAGGGAAGTAACCCACATTCAGGCACGCATTCATGATATTCATGAGGCCCAATAAGATGTTAGGCGGGGCTTGAATAAAATTCTCCCTTGTCAGTCCTGTACACCCTGATCCCGTTGAAGAAAGGATTTTAAGGGTTTTGAGAGTTCATCGACAGTAATTCTACCGCCGAGTCTCCCATTTCCCTTTCCTGCGATACACAATGGTGAAGATGGGTTCTGTGAATCTGGTCGTTCAAGTCGTTTATAATTCCGTCTTCGAAGTCTAAATCAAAGTCATCATTCTCTTCCGGGGATATCTTAAACATAGATGCCCAAAAGAGCCTGAATTCCTCTTCGATTTCTTCCGCATCAGTAATTTCGGTATTGTCACGTCTAAGATTTATGTTCTTTTGTGGTTGTCCGCCTCTTAGTATTTTTACTTTCTGCCAGAATGTAAGAGTACGTGAGTCGTTTTCTATGTTTAGTCCGTCTATCAAATTGTTCCAAAGTACATTTTGTTGGCCCCTAATAAGAGCCATTAATTCGTCGCGTATGTGTCGTGTTCGTCTGTGTGTAATGATGTTGGGGCCAGTGAGGTTCACTTCATTGATCCGTTCCCCATATTCCTTCGCGAGGTATTTCATCCTAGGAGTCCAGGAAAGGGCAGGAAGAGTTATATATTTATCTCGGGGAATGGCTTCTTTATCGGCTTTTAATAAATTATCATTAATTCTATCCAACTCCTTGTCAATTTCTTCTAGAGTAGCATTAATCAAGGGGTCAGGGTTGTAATTTTCGAGGAGTCGTTTATAATTATCCCAGTTGGTTCGAGCATAGTTCTTGCGTTCTGGGATAGAGACTTGAATGGGGGAGGTTGAGATTTTAATAAGGATAGCCTGGTGGTCGCTGAGGATAGGAAGACCCGACTCATTGAAATAATTGTAAGGAAACTTAGTGCTAGTGAGCACTATGTCTGGTTTTGGGGCTGATCTGTGTGTAATGTATGTGGGGAAGTTTGGTCCAATTGTTGTCATGATTTGTCTTTCAATAAGTGTCTCAAGATTCCTGCCTGCTGGGTTGGTCGACGTGGAATCTGAGGCAGCACTCCTCGCATTGAGGTCGCCGGCAAAAAGAACGATTCTGCCGTGACCACAAAGTTGCAGGAAGACGTGAAGGTGCAAGTACCCTCTCTTCGGGTGCTGGTACCCTGTTGCCAGGACCAGGGGGCCCACTGCCGTACGGACCTCAACAGCGAGGTATGACTCGTCGAGCCCACTTATTGATCTGAAGTCATGACCTCTTTTCACAGCTATCGCGAATCCGTCGAAACGTTTTCCGCTGTGATTTTTGGTTAAGACTTCGTAGGGGAAAACTTTTAGCCTGTCTGTGTCATTCATCCCATGTTCTGAGATAAATATAATGTCTGGGTTGCATTGTCTTATTACGTTACCGTATAGTGTTTTTTGTTCGTCCAGCCGTCAGAGTTAAAATGTAATATTTTTAATGTCTCTATTGTCTAGTTCACTAAAGATTCCTGTGTGTAGTCATGTTGTTTTTGGACTTATTATCTTACGAGCTTAGGTTTTTGTGGAGTGTTTGGTGGCGTGATGGTTTTTCCTGTTTGTTTTTTCCTGTATTCGCCGTCCGTTACAGTAATAAAGGTTTCGGGGGCCAGTTTGATCAAAGCCTTGGAGTAGAGCCTCCTCGACTTGTTTCTCGCTGTAGTCGTCCGAGGTGAATTTCCATTTGTATCTTCCGGATATTACCTTTTCCAACACATCAAGGACATCCATTTCCCTAAGGAAATGGTACCTTTCAGCAACGAATACCTTCAAGTTCATTCTTCTTGAACGCTAAGCGTGCCTAGATTCCCTCTTACAAGAAGAGGACGATCTCGGCCGTCTCTGAAGCTGTGAGATTTATCGTGAGCAAGGCGAACGTGCCCCTCCCCCTCAGGTCTCGCAGTCTCAGTCACCGTAGCCTTATTATCAACCTGTGTGTGTGTGTGATCGAGTTTGTGTCCTGTGAAATTTGCGTGTTGTTTTGTTATTCGGAGCGTGTCTTTGCCTCCTTTGCTGCCTGAGCCTGGATCCTAGGATCCCTGGAGGGAGCTGGATCACCGCTGGGGGTGGGGAGCTTCTGGCAGCTAGTCTCGCACTGGGGTTTGAGACTAATCTTCAGAATCTCCTCCGACCGTGGGTTTGAAGGAAACCACACCTTCTCCATTCCATTATGCGTCAGCATTCTATTAAGTTCATCTGAAAAGCCTCACGGGGAGGAGAGATTTGCAATGTAAGCATAATAGATGCAACACATAATTTTGGTCGAGTTCTCGTTCTCGATATGGAGAAATGTAGGATTTCCTTTAGACTCCGCAACATCAGCTTTAGCAACCTTGGCGTAGGTGCTATTCACTTTATTTTCTTCATATTGTCTTTTTTGATTAGCCTTTTTCTTAAACATTTCTTTTTTTGATCGAGCAAGCCATGGAGAGCGTCTTATGTTCTCCAGCGCAATTTAGGCACTTGATAGAGGTGCTCTTACAGCTCCTCGAAGAACGTGTATCCGACGTGCAGATAGAGCACAGAGGAACTTTCCCCCTGGGGCAGGTGGCCATGGTGTGCTCTTCATACTTGTAGCATTTGAATTACATCTGGGGGTCGATAAACTCCTCGCGTTCGATCTGCTCAAGGCAGACACGGACGTTTAAGAGGAGCATACCTCCCTCCGTGGCCTTAACTCTCATTGCCGTATCGCAAAAGACTATTTTGAATACGTGCGTGTATTCCTTGAATTTAATCATTTCAGCTACCTTCACCCAGGTGTGGTTTTATTTTACTTCAGCATGAATTTCTTCAATGCTGTGCCCCCCAACCCATGGATCAAGGCCGCGAAAGATAATGCTACGGTGTGTCTTTATTTGAGGTGGAGTGTGTGGCTTGAAGTTGATCGTTTTTAGGCATTCTGCTGCTTTTGGAGAGGTAAGGACTTCGCAGTCACTCTCCTTTGAGCAAATAGCCGCATACCCATTGTGTGTGTCTAGTAGCCTTACTAGGGCAATCCCTAGATCCCCGTAAATTTTAGAGAAGATCCTCCCCCGATCTGGCTTGGGGCCATTGGAGAGAGTCTTTAGCGGTATCCGCCGGGTCTCCCTCATTTATTCTTCCATATCCTCATGAGCAAGGATTGGAAGAATAAAATTAATACAGAAGAAAAATACCCCGCGGAGTGATTGTGAGTGTTTGGATGTGTGCGTGTGTGTAGTTTGAGAGAGACTTATCACCCCTTATTAAGAGAGAAACAAAGAGGTTGAGGAAAGGTGTTCCAGTTCAAAATATATAATCTACAAATGGCACTTTACCTTCCGTGTAGGGCGCTTATCAAATGCCTGCAGGTTGTTGTCCGACCAAGGAGACTCGATGAAGAGTTTGGAGGGGAAGGGGGGAAGCAAGTTCACTCCTCGCCACGGGCGCACGAAAGCAAATGGAAATTTTCACAGTGTTTAATTCACAAATCGTAATGAAAATTTCTCAGTAGCACTGCTAAAACTTGTCCATAAGGATTTAACAAACGCGCGGTACAACGCTCAAAACTCGGTGCGAGATAAAATTAGGCAGTAGCACAATCTTCACAAAAGGATAGAGAATCAGACGAGCTGAGGCAACCACATCAACGTCCAAAACGAAAAACATCTCGTTAACATCAAGCAACATTTTGAGGAGAACTCCGTGCTAAAATTCAATTATGAATTGAGCACGGGCAATAAACTCCCTTTCTTGGATTTTGTGGTTCATAACATCAATGGCAGCTACATCACTGAAGTACATAGAAAAAATACGGACATGGGAAGATGCCTCAATGCGGAGAGTGAATGCCCTGAAAGGTATAAAATAAGCGTAATTGGCTCATACATCCGCCGAGCACATAAATGCTGCTCTATGTGGGAACTTTTCCACCAAGAGATTGCACGAGTAAAACAAATACTCGTGAATAATGGTTTCTCAAACAGCATGATTGACAAACAACTCCAATCATTTTTAAATAACCATTACAAACATGCGAATAAAACTGAAAGTAATCATGCAGAAGTCAAAAAAATCAAAGTGTATTACAGAAACCAGATGCCCACGGCCTATAAAATAGATGAAAAAAACATCAAGGAGATTATTAACCGTAACATCAAGGTTAAAAATCAAACCGATAAAATCCAACTCATCATCTATTATAAAACAACAAAAGCCAGCAATTTTCTGTTGAAAAACAATATCTGCCCAAACTCCTCGAATCTCAAGTCAACCAACATAGTTTACGAGTTCACCTGCCCCAATAAAGACTGTAGGCTTTATAAAAACTCTAATATATTGGCATGACAACTACCACACTTTCGAGACGGTTAACTATGCATCTACAAAGCGGAGTGCTGAAGAACCATATGGACAATGTACATAATATTAACCTAACGAGAAATATGCTCGTTGATAACACCATTATTAAAAGAAAAAAGGTTAATAAAGAGAGGCTTAATATCTTAGAAGCCATATTAATAAATGAAGATAAACCGGCCATCAACAGTCAAGCGACAAGCTGGAATCGCACATTATAACTATTTCAAAAATTCCACGCACAAGAGTGGCTCATTTCCTCTAACGTTACGTTTAACCAAGGCGGAATAAATACCCCTTAAAAATCGTTCTCTTTCACTTTACTTGGCGAACCTGAAAATAACCTGGAAGGAGTTTTCTTGTGGAGTGAAAAGGCGGACGCAGATAAAGGTGGTCTGCAATAAGTATTAATTTTATTCGTGCGGAAAAAAACTTTTATTTTACGCGCTCTCTTTTAACAAAGAGCTACAAGAAGAGGGGCCCCAACATGGGGGCGGTCCCCCAGGACTGCAAGAGGATCCCCCTCCGTATCATAAGGGTGGAATCTAAACCGACGAAAATGGCAGTGATTGGAACAATATACAAAAAAATCAACGTGGTGCTGATCCGCGTCCTCGACACCCCCAATGGGTATGCAACCATCTGCAGCACCATGGGGGGACGTCGAGAGGCTGGTCTCCGACGAAGCTTAAGCACACCTCAAAAAGATTTGTCTCGAAGCAAGCATCCCACAAAAGATCCTAGCCCGAGGCACCATCATATTAAGAAGGCTAGACCCGCTCTTCACAGATAACACCTGTGAAGATATAAAAGAGGAACTAACGGCGAAGCAAGAGTGGGCCTGCATCGCAGCAGCCTACAAGGTCGGAAAATGAAGCGGCATGGTGAAGGTGGTCTTCAGCAGCATCGAGATGGCAAATCGGGCAAAAAACGAGGGGCTGCTCGGCTTTTACCTGAAGGTAAGCCCCGAGGGAAGAGAAGGAAGAATATATCCACATCAACTGTTGCTTCAAGTGCCACGTAGTCGAACAGCACGCTACTAAGGACTGCACAACCACCGACTCTGCATGCCCCAACTGCGCCAAAACCAGACACGGTTGGAAAGAGTACAGGGAAAAGATTCAAAAGTGCGTCAACTGTGGGGGTGACCACAGGGCTTTGGCCATGAAGTGCCCAATTCGAAAAGAGGCGATCCGCAAAAAGCGGGAGAAAATTAAGAAAAAAAAGGAAGAGAAATCAAAAACCACATACGCGGATACAACGGCGAGAATGACCACCCCTACAAGAACAAACCCAACGAGGTTAGCCATGCTCAAGGAAGGGCAAGAAATCATGGCCATGGTCATGTTTGCCCACATAGCAAATCTTATAAGCCCCGGCTCTTTTTTAACTCACCTCAACCTTCTTCTTGAGAAGAATGGCTGTAACGAGAAGGTCTGGTTTCCCGAAAACCCAGACTCGGCGGCCCTTTTCAATCTCGAATTCATCGAGGAACAAAAAAGGGAACCATCGAGTAACGGGGTAAAGGAAACCGCACAAGAAGAAAAGATATAAACCCCTTCGGAAGGAGAAGAAGAAAAAAGGGGCGCAAGGAAGAAAAAGAAGAAGATTACCGAGGAGACGCCACAGCAAAATACTACGGACGAGGAAGAAGAGGAGGAGGGTAAATACGAAGGGGTCCCCCTCACCTAGAAGAAGGAAATCCTCGAAAGAGGCCTCTTCTTCGACGGGAAGGACATGGGCCTCCGTGTTTTCGGCTTGCCCCTGTCCCCGGCCCCCAAAGACGATATGGAATTACTCATTATCGGCCTAGCTGCTGGTGAGTACAAATGGTCGTACGACTGACCATACTCCAGGAAAGGAGTGGCGGCTCTACTCCTAAAATCTATAATGTCCATTAACCCAAGAGACGTCCATAATGTGAATATGACGTCATTCAAGGCAATACAGAGTGGACAAAAAACATCAGAAATTAAATAGTTAATATGAAAAAATGGACAATTAAAGTGAATAATAAAAGTGAATAAGTAAGCAAATCAATAATCTAATCATATTTAGTGAAACTAATCTAATTTAGTGAAAATTAATCTAATGAAAATAGTCTGGTAAATAAAATAAATATAAATATAACAAAAAGTGAAAAATTAGTAAATTAAATACAGTGATAGTAAAGCAATTTTACTGTAAATTAATTTAATGAAAAATAACTTAGTGTAATATAACAAACTGATTTGACTAATCATCAAAAATTACCAACAAACTTTAATGTGTATTAAATTTAAAGTGAATTATAATAAACTAACTAATTAAATGAATTATAACAAATGTATTATAATAGGTATTAACTTTATGTAAATATAAACATTAATATTAAGAATTTATAGTAAATTATCCTTAAACTTTTTATATTATTCTAATTTAACTTAGAAATAATTCAATTGGTAATGACTTCCATGTCTCCGGGAAGCTATCATTTCCTACTTCTACTCAGTGCTTTTACCTCCGCTGCTAAGATCTATTTTCACCACTGTTTTTCTATCTAGATTAGTACAATGTTTATAATTAATGCTTTAATTATGTTACAATGTATGTATTTACTCTTTGTATTTATTTACTTAATAAACCGTTAACCGTTAAACCATTCTTTCCCTTTACTTTCTGCCAGATCCTCACTCCACTCATTACATGGGTAAAAGAGGCAAAAATATTCCAAAATGCTCCGAAGATGATCGAATATGATCGAAAGCTTAGTAATTTTAGTTTGTTTTTTACCAAACACATTCATTTAAAAGAGAGATGAATACTGGACAAGTGATCCACCATCTACAAGATGGAATAAAAAAGATAGTTTGAAGAAGAGAAAGTTGCCAAAGGAAATTAATTAAGGCAAAATACACAATGGTCTTCAACAAAATTTGCATATATGTATATATATATATATATATATATATATATATATATATATATATATATATATAAATATATACTATATAATATAATATTATAATATAATATCATGTCGTGTGATATATAATATGTCATATATGAAATTATCTGTTTTTGTTTTTCTCCAACTCTTCTTCAACTTTCTAACCTTATCTTGTATCCAAATCGGACTCTTTTCTTCCATTTTCATTTCCTTTTGATTGAATATTAGATCTTTCAAATATTTTATCATTATTTTCCTTTCATTTTTTGTTGCTCATTTGTACGGAGATGTTGCCTTATATTTAAACAAGGTCTGCTGACCAAAAAGTCGCGTGCTCTCACTTATTCTGATTTATGACCTTACGACCTTCAAAAATTTCAATAATTCCTGGACTAACCTCGGGAGGACTTTGACAATTATATCATACGAAAGAGAATGTAAAACAACATAAGTGTTTTCATTTTCGTCAGAATCGGCCGAATAGTTACAATGTTATTGCAAAATTTTTAAAAAGCAAAACGTGGACCGACCGACCGACCGACTAGTGAGATATAGAGTTGCCCGCGACTAAAAATCAAATACCAAGACAAATTCTAGTCAATATCTTTCTTTACCTACCATCACAATCCGACATCTTTATAGCTCATTTGAATGCAGTTGCCAAATGTTTCCAGAAAAGATTTGTCAATTTGTAACCTCATTGGATATTGGGTTAAAATTTTCCTATATTTGAATTTTCTTTCCCTTCTTCCTGTATCTGGCAGCACTGCTGAGTGCTGAATCACGCGGCAACTGTTGCCAATTTTTGGCTACCACCTTTACCCCGTATTTTGCAAAATTGAACTAGTATATTTTATTTTTTTAAGGAATATTGTTATAAATTGTCTCCTTTTTTCTCCAAATATTCAAAATACGGGGGAAAGGCGTCCCGGGAAGGGTCGATACGAGACGCGGGACAAATGCTATAAATACGGGACAATGGTATTTCACTTACAAACAGAAATAAACATACAAACAAGACGTTTTAAATGAAGACAAGTGATTTATACTTTCACTCGGGAAGAGTTTAGACAGAAAAGAATCAAATCAACTTAGGAAATTCGTCTTGAAAGAGGTGAAGGATGAATCGTGTTCGTATTGTAAAACTCCTTACCCATGGCGCCATCTTTCCTCCTCGGACACAAGAGAAAATAATCGAAACATCCTTAGATAATTACATAGAAACACAATAATGGAGAGAAACTAAAAAAAAAAATCGATCACAAAACTCCAACTTCGATAAATAAAAGAAAAGGTCTCGGAATCGATCTTTTTATCGTTTTCCTGTGGCTAGTCTTCATTTATAATAAAGTGGTAAAAAAGAGTTAAATTTAAAAGCGATAAAGGCTAGGTAGTCTCAATTATATTCGAGACTGCTTGGCGCGAGATTCTCCTCTAGTTAGCAGGTGTGAAAGTCTACACCCAGCCCCCTGTTTCGGGGCCCTCTAAAAGAAAATTATGTGTGCCGGAAGAAGGCTCCTTCACTGCTCAAGAGAGTCCGGAGCCATTTTAGATGCCCTGGGAATGAATAGAGGGGGCGACCCCTTCAGTAGCCTGCCTCCCTTTTTATATTCTCGAGTGGCCCGCAGGCTCCCTAGTGAGGTGAGGCGGGGCGGGGATGTGGAAGTGCCCGGAAGTAATACACATGTGGCAGCATGCCATTTTATGATACACCTCCACTCGATCTTCCCCAGCCTTAAATAGTCACAAACGGAATCCGAACCACCTCGAAGCGGTAAGTCCTGATGATTTTTTTTTTTAAGAGCTCATCTGGCGACTGCCTACTTGGGCATTAGTCGCCGTATTGAAAACTGTCAAAGTTCTAGGCTACTTTAAAATAAAATTAAAGAGACGAAAAACACACCCAACAGGGGGAAAGGAAGCAAGCTCACGCGTCGGGAGGAGGTCCTCCCGGCGCAGGAGCGTGCAACCTAAAGGGGAAAAAAACAAAAAAACAAACCCTGCTTAAATAATAGGGAGAAGGCCGGCCTTCCCCCAAAAGTCAACAAGTCCACCAGTCAATGTGCACGCACTTGTCCCGAGTACAAAGGACAGGCGGTAGCGACCCCGCCCATCCCGGTACCGGAACAGGTAACGTGCACGAAGATCACCCAGACTGGGACATTCGACAAGAATGTGCCGAACAGTCGTCGCAATAGGGCGCAGGCGAGCGCTCCATCAAATAGCGATGCGTCACACGAGTGTGTCCGATTCGGAGACGACAGTAGGCGACCTGAAGCCGTCGCCGCATTGGGGGATAGGTCCATGGGAACAGTCGCGGCGCAATGGCACGCAACTTTAAGTTCCCTTCGACCGTCCGTCATCTTCTTTGCCAAGCAGTCCTAAGAGCTGCCCGTATTTCTGCCATGTAGTCGGTGTGAGGAAGAGCGAAACTCTGGTTCGGTCGCAGAGTCCTCGCGGACTCTTTGGCGCCCTCATCGGCACGCTCATTCCTCGCAATTCCTACATGTCTAGAAACCCAGCAGAAGATAATCTAAACATCCGCCCGGCTCGCCAAAACCGTGGCGTCACGGATATCGCGAACCAGGGGATGCGGAGATTCCAATGCCCCGAGAGCACTCAGGGCGCTTTGTGAGTCGCTATAGATCACAATCCGGTCTCCGAACCGGGCACGTCGCGTCATCTCCCGTACCGAGCAAGCGGTGTATTGCAACCAGCTCGCTAGGAAGACAGATGCATCGCCTGGCAGAGCCCCGCTGACTTCAAACAGAGGGGATACGGCGTGGAAGTCGACCCCCTCTTGATACTTTGAGCCATCAGTATACACTGGCACAGTTCTAGCGTGACACGAGGTGTGCTCCAAAAAGGTCGAACGCAATACTCCAGGTACCGTACAAGCTTTGGGGGCAGAGGCGTGGCGACAAATAGCCAAATGTGGTACCCTCCAGGGTGGCGTCCTGGGTAGAACCAGGGGTGCCACCGGCCCGAGAGCTATATCTACCTCTCGAAGGAGTTTCCTGACCCTAAACCTAAAGGGCTTAGGGTATGACTGGCGTCTTTCGGCGGCATAGGCACCATCGAGATCAGCTGCGGATGCAGTGAAAGTTGTTGGCGACTGAGGGAGGCGCCGGGTTCGCGCGTACAGGCGAGTGATGCACTGCACGCGGAGCCGAGCGAGTGGCATCTCCCCAGCATCGACCAGCAGGCTATCAATGGGAAAAGTGCGAAAGGCACCGGTCGCAAGGTGAAGGCCGGTGTGGTGGATCGAATCCATCTTCCACAATGCACGCTCGGCTGCGGATGCATAAAACTGGCATCCGAGGTCGAGCTTCGAACGAACAAAGGATCGATAAAAAAGTAAGGCAGTAGCCCTATCAGCGCCCCAAGTGCTGAACGTCACGGAACAGAGAATATCCATCGCGCGGGTACAAGAGACCCTAAGGCTGTGAATATGAGCCTCCCAGGTGAGGCGTCGGTCGGATACAAGAACAAGGAAACGGTGCGATTCAACCACATGCAGGCGCAACCCATTAAGAAACAAACCTGGGTCAGGGTGGAGCGTGGATGGCGGCAGAAGTGCACCATCTTAGTCTTTGCCAAAGAAAACCAAAACCTGTGCGCTTTGGCATAGCGAGAGACGCGGTTCAATGCCTGTTGGAGTCGACGCTCCAGAGTTGGCATCTGGGCCGCGCCAAAAGAGATCGGAAGGTCGTCCACGTAGAGCGTAGCGAGAACATCTCCTGGCAGCACCGAGGTGATGCCGTTGATGCTCAGGGCAAAGAACGTGACACTGAGGACACTTCCCTGCGAGACACCCTCTTCCTGCTCCTTTGGGCCGGAGAGGGCTCCCCCCACCCGTACGCGTAATCGACGATCTCGCAAAAATTCAGATATAAACATTAAAAGGCGTCCCCTCGCTCCCATCGTGTGGAGAGTCTCCATGATACCGTAACGCCATGCGGTATCATAGGCCTTCTCTAGATCGAAAAAGACCGTGGCGTAGTGCTGTCTATGAAGAAAAGCCTCGCAGACGGCATTTTCCAGTCGGAGTAGAGCATCCGACGTGAAGTGGAACTTGCGGAAGCCGCACTGTGCAGAAGAAAGATGGCCTCCGCTGTCCAGGAAAAAGGCTAGTCATACATTTACCAATTTCTCCATCAACGTGCACACGCAAGAGGTTAGAGAGATTGGGCGGAAACCGGTCGGAGTAGAGGGATCTCTCCCCAGCTTGCGAAAGGCGAGCACAGTAGCGATTCGCCAGGAATCTGGGAGAAGACCCTCCACCCAGATCCTGTTGAACAAATGTAACAGAAAGGCCATGCCTCGCTCACCCTGGTATCTAAGCATGGCATACGGGACATCGTCCGGACCATGGGTGGTGTCCACGCATGAAGCAAGAGCGGAGCGCAACTCACTTAGAGTAAACCTGTCGTTGAAGGGTTCTCCGCCTCTGGAGGTAAAGTCCAGCCGGCGGCCTTCCGCGACATGACGACGTGCATTGAATGCTGGCGGAGCAGCATTTCGGCTAGAGAATGCGGAAAAAGCGGTCGCTAAGGATTCCGCCACTGACGCGGGGTCCGAGATTGCGGTCCTATTCTCCTGGAGAACGGGAGGGGGGTCCTGCGAGAACTTGCACCGAATCCTTTTGACTCGCTTCCACACCTCAGCTAAAGGGGTCTTCCAGTTAAGTGAAGACACGTATGCCCGCCAAGAAGAGCGGCAGGCGTGCTTCGAAATATACCGGAACCTAGCCCTAGCCCGACGAAATTAAGCGACAGTAAAATCGTTTGGACGGCGCCTATAGCGCATGTAGGCATAACGTTTCTGTTTGAGGGCGGTCTCACACTCGGCCGACCACCATGGGAGTGGTCGGCGTGCAAAACGGCCAGACGTCCTAGGAATAGTAGTCAGGCCCACGGCGATGAGGTTGCCGGAGAAGAACTCAACGGCCTCATCTACCGAACTAAACTCTTCGACTGAGATATAGAATTCAGTCATTTCATGAAATGCAGGCCACTGCGCCCGCGCCAAGCACCCCGAAGGTGGGCTCTCAGGCAGCAGTTGCCCCAAAAATGATATTTGAATGGAAAGTGATCAATACCATGGAGGTCATCGACCACCCCCCAATCAAAATCAGGCTGTGCATCCGAAGAGCACAAAGATAGGTGAAGGCAAGAAAATAAAGCGGTTCTCGGACAGTGATGCGTAAACTCATCCACGTTTAGGACACCCATCTCAAGCTCTTTGATCAGATCGGCAAGGACTTGTCCCCTGGGATTTATTGAGTAATCTCCCCAGAGAGGATGCCTGCCGTTCATATCTCGGAGCAAGAGTAAGCGCCTTGGCAACCGTGCCACGACGCGGCGAAAGTTCCCCGCATCGAAGTCAGCTGACGGTGGAATGTACGCAGAAATGATAGTATACCTCCTATCCAGGTGCAGCTGCACAGCTACTGCCTGAAAGGAGGTATCTAAAGAGAAAGGAATAACGGAGACATCATGCCGGGGGTAAACCGCGCATCCCATAGCCCAGCCATCCCGTGGTGGTGGGGTTGCAAGACCCTTATACCCCGGGAGGGCGGGCAGGGGGCACGCGCCTAGCATGGTATCCTGCAAAAAGATAGCTAACGGGGAACGGGACGAGTCTCCGCAGCTCCTCCCAGTTGGCCCGGAGTCCACGGCAATTCCATTAAATGAATATGCCCTCCAGGCCTAGCTCGGAGGAGACGCGGTGGCCCTCCTCGAACAGAAGACCCTCACAGGAATGGCCGTACGCTTCCCGGAGGCAGAACCCCGGGCGCTATTGGCCGATCAAAGCACTAAAGGCACTGTCGCGTTCGAGGACTTATTGGGGGAGGTTGGGCTCGCTATGCGAGTCTTTTCCTCCCTCCGCCTCGAAACCTTAGGCGGAAGATGGCCTGGAGACTAACTTCAGGGGTGTTGCCCCCTGTGAGTCTAACGACTTGATGGAGGCGCGTGGCCGTTTCACCTTACGGGAAACGGTCACGCTGGGGAAAAAGGAAGGAGCCCTGGTTTTAGCCGGGGCTAAGTAGGAACCCTTTTTGCCTTTTTTATCGTGTGCGGCCTTGGAGCAATTTACACAGACTTCGGGTGACCCCAACTTTGCACGTCTACAAGATCGATTCGTATGGCCGAAGCGGTGACAGTAATAGCACCACCGTGGCAGTGGCACGAATGCCTTCACGCGGTAGCGGTACCAACCAGCACGCATCGACTCAGGGAGTTTGTCACAGTCGAACGTGACGAAGAGTGTAGGGGTGGGTCTCGAGGCCCCTCCCTGTTTTTTCATCACACGTTTGACCTTGACCGCCCCATGGTCGGCCAGCTCTAAGGTGATGTCCTCAATGGAGTAGTCAACGAGTTCCCTCGCATAAACTACTCCTTTCTCAAAGTTCATGGTAGAGTGCGGCGTCACACTCACCGAGGTGCCATGAAGTGTCCGAAGAGCACTTATCTTGGCCGCCTATGCGGGATTCGCCGCATTCGCCAGAAGGCTCCCGTCCTATAAACGGGTCACCTTCGGCTCTCTACCAATTTTACTAGCTAATCCTCTCCTCTGATGGATCATGTTGCCCTTGTCCAACATGGTGCCATCAGTAGAGCGAATAACAAGGAAGCGTTTGAAACCAGCGGGCTCGAAAACGCCAGGTAACCTCTGAATGAAGGGCCCCGTGTCATCGAAGCTCCGCCCTGTGCACTTTTCGTCTTAGTCAGGGGCTTCGCAACCGGGGGGGCAGAGTAGCCAGATGTGCCAATCTTGGCTTGGTCGCTTGCCAAAGTGGCAGCATACCCATCCGTCCACGTAGCCCCCGCGGATGGAGAGGAGCTCCGAGCCTTTTTTTTTGGAGAGGAGGGCGGGGAATGAACCAACTTCTCACCTCCGCCGGAAGGAGCCCCCAGGCCAGATGGACCGGCCTCAGCAAGGTCCTTCTCCGAAACGGAGAAGGTCCTGGTAGGCGCAGGGGCACCGGTCAGAGGAGATCCCTCCCCTCCTTGTACTGCCTCGTAGGCCCCAGCCATTTGCGGAGGACCTTGAATAGGGGCAGATTCGGGTTCGGTGCTTGGCACCGAGCCCGGATTTTCCCCTATGGAAGGCCCTACCGTCTGAGGCTGGGTTTCCTCAAAGACCATGTCTATCACAGGAGGGTTCTCCAGTTGGCCATCCCCTCCTAGGACATCGCAGGTCCCCTTGGCAGCGTCACCAGTCTTGTTTGGGGAGGAACAGGCCTTGACCCCGGCAAGGTTTAAAATTCTTGCCAGCACGTCTTTTGAGGGAAGCGACCGAAGGGGCCTGGCTTTCCTCTCCTCCCTAAGGGGGTTTTCCCTACGAAGCCGCTTCGATGTGGCGCGGCTGGCTAAGGGCTGCCTGCTGGCTTTCTTGGCAGTCCCCTTGGAAAGTACAGAGGGGACTGCCGCTGGAAAGAGGGAGGTGCCCGAAAGCACCTCCAGAGAAGGGGGTGAGGCGGAGTCCCCTACACCCGTAGGCGAAGGAGAGGAGTGAGCCGCCTCTCTGGTTAGAGAGATATGGAGAGTCCACTGCGCAAGCACAGGGGAAGGGACCTCCATTTTTTGGTGGAGCTGCCCGAGGGCGGCTCCGTTGATGTTACAGGGGAAGTTGAGGGTTTGTTTGTTTTTTATATTCATCATTGGGCATGGTGACCCTATTTGTATCACGGGACGCAATCGCGCATCACCTTTCGCAGTAGCCCGCACTGCAAGAGGTGCTTACAGGCCCGGCAGAGCCAGGCGCCGCCATTTGGGACCACCCCTCCCGCCTGGTGGCCTAGCAGTCCATCGGCATGGCGGCTCCACCTTGGACACGGCGTAAAAAAGATAGATTTTGAAGAGGAGAGGAAAATGAATGTGAGGAAGGTATGGGTGGGAAGATGAAGCAGGTTGTTAAAAACCAACCACCCCAGACCGGAGCTCAGGGTTTAGGGAATAGTGTCCCCTTCCCCCTCAACCCCGATCCGGGATGGTTAGCTGAGAAGAAGGTCAGCATCTACCCTTTGAAATTAGAAGCTGACCAGAGAAAGTTGTGGGATAGGTTGTATGAAAATCGAGGAAACAAGTGTTTTGAAGGAAAGAGAAGAGGCTAAGCTGGGGTTGGATAGGGTGCTGCGTCCCGTTAGCACGGCGGTCAGGATGGCAAATCGCCGCGCCCCTTACGGGGATGCCCTGATGAAGGCCCCATCCGAGGTGAGTGGCGATTATATCCTAGAGACTAGGGAAGACTCGACCCAGAAGGCAATGTCCTGCATCGAATGGGATTATGGCTTGGAAGATACTCTAAAACACTACCCAACCTCTAGGCAAATTTTAGTTCCCCTTGATTGTCTCCCATCTTCTTTGCTATGCAGCCCAAATGGCTGACCTGATTCGTGCCATTTAGTCGGTATAAGGAGAAGTGAAACGCTGGTCTTGTCGCCCAGTGATCGCTTACTCTTTGGCGTTCTCATCGGCGCGCTCATTCCCTACAATCCCCACATGCAAATTAATAGATCAGAAGATAATCTCGACACCCGCTCAGCTCGCCGTAAATGTGGCGTCACGGATACAACGAACCATACATAAGGTAAGAAGATTCCAATGCCCCGAGAGCATTTAGGGCGCTTTGCGAGGCGCTAAAAATCACAATTCGGTCTCTGAACCGGGCACGATGCGTTATCTCCCGTACCAAGCGGTGTATTACAACCAACCTGGCTGTGAAGACAGACACAGGTTGAGATACGGCGTGGGACTTGGAGCCATCCGTGCGCACTGGCACAAATCCAGTGTGACTCGAAGTGTGCTCCCAAAAGACCGAACGCAATACTCCAGGTGATGTTGAAGCTTTGGTAGCAGAAGCGTGGTCACAAATAGTCAAAGGTCGTGTTCTGGCCAGAACCATAAGCGCCTTCTGCCCGAGAGCTACACTGAGCTCTCGACGGAGTTTCTTAGCTCTAAAACCAAAGAGCTAAATGTATGACTGGCGTCTCTCGGTGGCATAGGCACCGTCGATATTGGCTGCGGATACAGTGAGAGCTGTTGGCAACTGAGGGAGACGCCGGAGCCGCACGTACAAGTGCATAATGCAGTGTGTGCAACGCTGATCGAGTGGCCTCTCACCGGCATCAACAAGTAGACTCTTAATGGGGGGCGTACATAAGGCACCGACCGCCAGGCGGATACTGGTGTAGTGGATCGAGTCCACCTTCCGCAAAATACCCTCAGCTGCGGGTGCTTAAAACTTGCATCCGTAGTCAAGCTTCGAACGCACAAAGGATCGGTAGAAAAACAAGGCAGTAAGTCTATCAGTACCCTAAGTGCTGATCGTCACGGAACAAAGAATCTCCATGGCGCGGTCTAAGATACCCTAAGGCTATGAATATGAGCATCCCAGGTGTGGTGTATGTCTAAAACAAGACCATGGAAACGGTGCGAATCCACCACTTCAAGTCGAGCCCCGTTTAGGATCAACTCCTGGTCGGAGCAAACTCCGCCTAGAGTTCCGCCGTTTCGTAATACGTTTTCCGATGCCATTTCTCCTTCTCGGGGATTTGTTTTTTAGGCACGTTCTTCAAGAATACTATATGATTAATTCCAGGGGCCGGGAAAACATGAAGGGAGGGGGATAAGTAAGGGAAAAGAGTGCCAGAAATAATTTTCATGAGAACAAATACTCCAAAGTACAAATTTGGAAAATAAAATATTCTGTGAATGAGAGGATTAAAAAAATAAATTGTAAGGCTGCCGTTTTGGGTGAACAAAAAGTTGACATTAGAAAATTAGAGTGGCTGCTTGCTCCTATGTGTACTTCCATTATCAATAATATGTAGGCATGATTTATTAATTTAAGTTGGCCTACACCTACACCTGTCAACCCACGATCTATTTTCCGTGCAACCCAGGCAAAAAATTGTTAAGTAATCGCTGGAAACACTCGTGAGTGAGCGATGCAGGGCCTTACACAGAGGCTCATCCCGAAACAGGGTATTCCTTCGATTGTTTTCCCAGAGCTGACACATCAGTACCAATCACTCATTTATTCTAACTCCCCATTGTGCCAAATCGTGGTCACTTTGTGTTGATAACCCATTTCCCCGCCATTACCCAGACCTGTTTAGATTCCTTTGATATTAAACATTCTTTCTTTTGTCCTCCTCTTATTTATGTTAAACTGGAATACCCAGTAGCCAAAATCTTCACCAAACCGTTGAGCCAAACCACAATAATTTAAAGTCATATCTAAATGTTGGGGATACTCGACTTAAAGACAAATTGTTCTTAAATTTAGTTATTTAATATGTACAATATGGGATTGAATATTTGGCTGTTAGGATATCAACATTACTTACTTTTTTATTATTCGAAGCTCGACTGCTTTAGCCGTGATATTAGATAAAACGAAAAGCTTAGACAAGATTCAAATATTAAGACATTAATTCAAATATATCATTTTTGAAATTCGAAAACACGTAAATTACAGGCAGGGCCAAAAGTTTTGAGATAAATATATATTTTTATTTTTTTTATTACTTTTTAAAATTTACACGATAGGAATAATTACTCTAATATTTGAATTATTGCAATTTTATTAAAATGTCAGCATTCAAAAAATGTATTATTATTATTATTGCGTGGAAGTGGTGAGTATGTGAGTGTGAGAGATAGTGGTGTACAAGAATATTGTTGGGTTGGAAATAGTGGTGAAAGAAAGGAAGTATGAGAGTTGCAAGAATTGCAAAGTTGCCTGGAGATCAATCAGGCTAATCTCTTTCATGTTTGTATCTTTGTTATTTTAATGTAATTTCATATATTTACATGTACACATATATATGCAAATATATGTATAAGTTCAGCATTCAAGCCTTTGCCTTCGTTTATTTGTATTCTCTTTTATGTTCTTGACCTATTACAGAATTACAGAACCAGCAAAGACCCTAAGGTCCGCTAAAGGCCAGTGCGCTTACACATTTTAACGGTAGTGTATCATGCTGTTTTTTGTTATATATATATATATTTTTTTTTTTTTTTTTTTTAACTATTTCAACTCTACGGTACACACTTATTACACGCTTCTTCGAACCAGGGAAAGGAAGGGGTTATATATAGGACAGTATCTATTCTTGGTTAAGTGTTTGTTTATTGGTGTTAAAGTGTTTTTATTATATTTTGTTTTTTTGAGTAACTTGTTATCTTGTTTTCGTCGTACTGCTTTGTGTTGATTTGATTTTGTTTGATGTGGTTGTTTTTGTTATCGTTTTTTTATGTTTGTTTGGTGTGTTCTTCGTACTTACGTACTATCTTCTTGTTATTTTTCCTTCTTCTTGTTTCCTCTTGTTTATTTTTGAAGTCTTCTTGGGTTGAGATTATCTTGTTCTGGTTTTTAGTCTAATTGGGTTAGTTATTTTCATAGCCGGTTGTCATTTCGGTTAAGATTTATTTCGTATTCTTATGCATAAAACGGGACAACTTCTTCTCCAAGCTTGCTGGTGCTGCTTGAGAATCTTGCATGGCATGGATTCCGTTGATTTTCTTCTAAGAGTGCTCTGATCTCGTCGGTGGTATTGGAGGTTATTTTTTCTTTCATGGCTTCTGCTCTTGCTTTTAGTAGAGAGTTGAGCGAGGTGATCCCTACCGCTCTATGCAGGTCATCAGCTCTTTTCCGTTCCCTTCTGCGTGTGTTTGTGATGATATACACGCATTTGTTCTGTATTCTCTGCAACTCTTTCCGTGTCGTATTTAAGACACTGAAGAGAGTTGCTGAAGGGTATATTAGAGTTGACCTTACTAGTGCCATGCATATTTTCTTTTGATTTTTCATGCTCATGTTTCTAAAAGTGTAGAGGGTTCAGACTGCCGTATTCGCTTTAAGTATCCGATCTGAGACGTGCTTCCTGTACCCGGTAGAAGTGGGTTTTTTTTCCCGAGTACATTTCATTCATTCGTGTAGGAATAACGTGTATCCCCACTGTCGAGGGTTTATTGAGTGGGTAATCCCATCCCACTTCCTGGACATATATTTTATTACCGCACCGAGGTGAAGCGGAGGTGAAGCGTATCCAATACACCTACCTACCTTAGCCACTTCCGGTGAATAAGAATACATCGGTGCGTACCCTTTTGATCAAAACTAAGATGATGATCCCCTGAGGGTGTTTCCCACTCAGTAAAAGCCGAGTGGATTGCTTAATAATTGCCAAAGTATAGTCCAAATTAGTTAAGCACACAATTACAAAAATAATTTTTAATGTACATGAATTTGAAATAAGCAACAACGTATATAAATATAAATAGGATTAATCTAGCACTGGATAAATAAGTCTACAAAATTTCGTGGGGATTACTTGCAAATTACTCATGGGGATGTTTACCAATTAATGACACCAGACAGAACGAAGGGAATATTATTGTTGAGTTAAACACTGAATTAAGTAAGCACTTCTAATATTCGAGGGTATGGGCTCGGGATGAGAATTCTAGTTCACAAATAAACTAGTGAAGTTAGGGGAGGGGATAATTCAATTAAGAAAACCTTTGAGTTCCTAAGTATTTTTGAAGGGGAGCATTGAAAATCTTCTTCTGGTGACGATGATCACACCTAGTCCAGCCATCCAAGGTTACCGAATAAGAAGGTAATCCTAGACCGGTGATATACTGATCCTATGCTGAATCACAAAGGTAAGCCAAACGGTGGCTCAAATCGGAGTTCTTTCTCGAAGTACCTGTCCGATTATTCGGCTCCTGGAGTGGGTAGCCAAAACCGATTACCTAGCTACGTCTAGGGTAATCCGCAGAGGGAGGTCCTGTGTAACCTCAGACTCTGAAGGGAAGGGGAAAGGGGGCTGCGAGAAGTTTAGCACTTACAAGACCGTGACGGCAACAACCAATTCCCCGAGAAGTTCCTTCCTTGCAGCGGGCGAACGGTTTCCTATGTGGATTGAGTTTCACACACTCGACGTAGGTCCAAGAGCTTCTACCTGATTCTAGCGAGAAGTCTTCCTTTTACTTCTCTCACTAGCAGAATCGAGAGAGAGAATCGAATTCTCGTAAAATCCGTATCGTTGCGCGAAAGATCTTTTTTCATCTTTGGGCCGACGGTATTTCTTTCACGCCTTCGAGCCATCTCGGAGTTTACGGCGGTGTGAAAAAAGGCAACGGAGAATTCGAGGTGAGAAGTGCGTTTAGAGATACGAGCGGGCACGCAGCTGGTGTCGGAGTGTTTCCGCGGTATTTAGACTTCTACACACACTCTCACATCTGTCAAGGTTCTCCGTCCCAGCGGGACTATCTTAAACTTTTCTAGGTTGGTTCGTATCTTCCATCTATTCTCGTATTCATTAACGTCTCTAATTTCTTCGGCAGTCATGCGAGTTCGCATAGGTGCATTGCGATATCCGGCAACGATGATTTGGCTTATATCGTCGGCGAATTGAATCTTTAGATTCCAGGGGTTGATGTGCTCGGGGATGTCGGCCGTATATATCGATTATAGGGTCGGAGAGAGGCCCACACCTCGGGGCAATCCTGCCCGCAGTGGAAAGGAGGGCCCTTCCGTGTTACCTATAAGGACATATGCTGATATCTCCATGACGTAGTTACAGAGGATCTTTTCGAGCCTGGGGTTTAAATCCAGTTGCAGAATTTTATACTGCATACCCCTTATCCAGACTTTATCAAATACCTCTGATACGTCTCTGCATACGATGTCGATATAGCTCCGATCCTTTTTCGCTTGAGCAATTTTCTCCGTAATGACTATTAGTGCCATCTCGTTGCTTGGCTTTTTCCTGAAGCCATAATGCTGTTTGTTATACAGCGAGTTTTCTTCCAAGTGATTGATGAGTCTTCTGTTCAGGATTTTCTCGAAGAGTTTCCCCCAATTTCTAGAAGGGATATTGGGCGATAGCTCTCCTTTCTCGTTGAGAGTTTTCCAGGTTTGGCTATAAAGATCATCTTAACCGTTTTGTAAGCGTCGGGTAAGTAGCCTACATTTGAGCAGTCATTGAAGATGTTTAGCATTCCTTTCCAGATGCATATCGGTGCTTTGACGAAATTGAGTTTCGTAAGCCCCGGTTGACTTGGTGGTCTTTGTTTAAAAGAGTAAAGTGGGCTTTCTAGTCCTTATAGCGTCACGTTATTCACTTCATCTTCTTCTCCACTGATCACCTGGTGATTTGGATGTGTCCTATCTATGATCTCATTTAGCTCGTCTATTATTTAATTTATAAAATCAATGTCAAAGTCTTTATTTTCTTCTTCACTGATTCTGAAGATCTGTTCCCAGTGTTTTCTGAGAATCTCCTCTATTTCGTTATCTTCCGCTTTCAGTTCACCGTTGACATTTTTGAGCTCCATTTTGTCTTTCTGGAGAATTACTTTGAGCCCAGAATTCCTTTGGAGCAACTTCGCTATCTAGTTCCTCGATAGCCTCGTTCCACCTTTCTTCCTGTTGTTCGTAGATCAGTATCTTAAGTTCTTTGATTTATCTCGTACAGTAGTACATTATTTCACGTGATGTTCCCGTGGTGATGCTTCTTTGATATAATACTGTCAGTTCACGGAGTATACCTTTCCTGTGTGCGGTCTATTTGTACGCAGATTTTATTTGGTACGTTGTTTAGGGAACGGAGTGTCTGTCCGCCTCTATTAACTGGCCTCCAGCCTCTCCATTTCCTCGTCAATCTCTTAGAGCGTTGCTTCTTCCAATTTTGCCGAGATGTAGTTTCTGAGCAAACGCTCGTAATTATCCCAATTCGCCCTGTTGTAGTATTTCCTTGCGCGGGCTGGAATTGATATAGAGTTTATATTGATTTATAGGTTGATCCCTATCTGGTCACTACAAGGAATTACCTCAGGGGTAATGAGATAATTGAAGGGGAGGCAGAAATTGTTCAAGCAGATGTCAAGCTTAGTGGCTGATTTTTCCGTGATGTAAGTTGGAAATTTGAGACCAAACATCTGGACAACGTTCCTGTACAAGAGGGTGTCCAAGCATCTTCCTATTCTATTTGTGTGAGTATACCCTGACTCTGAACATCGTGCTTTCAGATCCCCCATTAGAATGGTGGTGACCCTTCACCGGAATATACTCGTGATAGTATGGTTAGGTAAATAGTCGCGCCTCGAGGGTTGATATCCCGTGGCGATGACCATTTTCCCTAGGCTCATGTCTACCTGAATTGCGAAGTAAGACTCTTCTAGGTTCCGGAGTTGCTTGTATTTGATTTCCTTTTTTTACTGCAATGGCTGCTCTGTCGTAACGTTATTGTGAGTGGTTTACAGTCAACACTTCGTAGTTCCATATTTTGATGGTTTCTCTGTTAGTGTTGACTCCGTGTTCTAAAATTAAGAATATATCGATATCAATTGTTCTAAAAATGTTTCCGGACTGCACTTCTTTTGTTATCTATCCATCGGTGTTAATGATTAAGATCCTTAGGTTGTCTCTATGCATCGTAAAGTGTTATTTTATCTTCTTTGTAGTCTGTGGTCCCTATTAGGGACTGTTTTAGGCGGTGGATGGTTAGGATTTTCTTTCTTGATTGGTTCCATATGTTTATTCTTCTTTTTATTTTTCTTGATGTGGCTGGGGGTTTTGGACCTGCTTCTAGAGGCCCGTTGCGATCTGGTGTTGTGGACTGGCTCGCTTTCCTCTTCTGAATCATATTGCGAGTCATTATTACTGGTTTCTTCCTCTTGGCTTTCTTCTGTTTCTTCCTCAAATGTTACCTGCTTCTCTTGACTTTCTGGGGTTGAGGGTTTGGGTTGGGCGACAAACTGAATCGAGGAGGAGTAAGATCGTCTGCTCTCGTGAGCTTCTCTCGCACGAATCTCTCTTGATTCCTCCAACACACGGGTAAATATGGACGCCTGCCAGGGAGGGAGCTTACCACATAGAAGGAAGGGGGGACTAACGCCCGGAAGATTTTTGTGTTACATAGTTACAAGGAGCTAGCAAGGAATACTGAATCCACTCAAAGCCCAGTAAAATTCTACGCTAGTAGTCCTCCTTTGGACATTGTCACCACGATGCTCACTTAAGTGACATTCAATCCACAACAGGCCTCCGTATTTAAAAAATATTATTATTCGTAAAATAACTGTCAATTTTATTTTTAAAACAATTCATACTACTACCATTTACTACCTCCGCGAGGAGTGCGTTCCGTTTATCGATAAAAATAAAGGTGAAAATGTTGGTTTTAAACCTCCGTCCTTTCAATTTAAAACCATTGTTACGCGTGATCCCATGGTCGTACTTTAAAAAAAAATCATAATTTACGTTTTCAAATTTATTTAAAATTTTGAATACTTCGATAAGCTGACTTTCGAGAGTCGGTAGTTTTAGTATATTTAATCTTTCGATTAACGACTTCTTTCTAATCGAGGGAATTAGTTTAGTTGCCCTTCGTTGAATTCTTTCCATTTTATTGATGTTTACATGTGTATGAGGTGACCATAATTGTATCGCGTATTCAAGGTGTGGCCTTAGTAAACTTTTATATAGAGTTATGATTATATCTTGGTGTTTGTAGTGGAAACTTCTCGCAATAAATCCAAGCATTTGGTTTGCCTTCTTACACGCTTCGTCACAGTATTTGTTAAACTTAAAATCCTTTGAAACCCGCACCCCTAAATCTTTTTTTTCTTCCACTGAGATAAGATTTTTACAACCCATTTAATAGTTAAAACTTGGGTTACTTCGACCTACGTGCACAATTCTACACTTTTCTAAATTGAGTTTCATGTTCCATTTATCTTGATCCCGCTGAATTAATTTGCTATCGTTCTCATTTAAAATTTTACCCCCAATTTTTGTATCTTCCGCAAGAACAATGGTCCCAACACAGACCCCTCGGGCACGCCACTAGTTACATTTTTCCACTCAGAAAATTTACCGTTTAAAACTACTCTCTGCTTACCATTACTTAACCACGACTCTATCCATTGTAGTAAGTTTCCCCTAATTCCATGAGCAAAAGGTTTAGTTAGCAATCGCCTATGAGGAACGGTATCGCATGCCTTAGCGAAATCTAAGTAAACTATGTCCAAAGATCTACTTTTGTCATAGGTTTTAATCATGCTGTCATAAAGTTCTAAAAGATTAGTTAAACATGAACGTATCTGTCTAAAGTCATGTTGACTGTCATTATGAGATTATGCGCTTCCAAATGATCGATCACTTTATCGCGAATGACAGATTCCACCATTTTGGTTTACTTGAGGCGTTTCGTTTGTCTTTTCGCGTGATGAATTGCTCATATAATTCTCTAAAATGCTCGGTGAAAAAGGACCAGCACGGATTAACATTTCCTAACGTTGGATCCCATTTAATCTCTCTCAATTGCAGTTGAAGCCATTAAAGTGCGAACGTTAAAATCTGGCACTTTAATATCATTATTTTCCTTGTTACGATTTATATTAATATCGAGCTCTATTGATTTGTTATCGCTGGAACCTTTACGTCTAGGATATTTTCCCCTCTGGTTGGTTCGTTGACTAATTGTGTTAAGTAGTTTTCTTCCATAAACTCCAATAGCCTCTGCCCCTCCCAGTCCACATTCAACGTTTCATAATTCATATTTCTACAATTTAAATCCCCAATTAAAAAAGTGCAATTATTTTTAATGTTACTTCTAATAATGTTATATAATTCAGTGTCAATCTCAATCTGTTGTTGTGGTGAGGGTCTATACACTAGAAAGATATTTATTGGAAAACCATTCGATTTTATTTTGGAGAATATTACCTCAACTTCTTTGGAAGAGTCAATTTCAATTTCGGTTAAACTTATATAATTTTTAGTGTACAGTAGTACTCCTCCACCCCGTTTATGCGTACGGTCTTTATTGATTAAAGTATACCCTGGTAGTTTCAATTCACACATATAGTCATAGGTGGGCGCGATAACGAAAAAATGTATCACGATAACCGATAAATCGATAAGGATGACCTTATCGTCGATCAACGATAATCGATAACTGGCGATAAATTTATCGCCCGATTATGTGATAAGCGTTAAATCGATAAATCCAGAATTATAATGCAATATTGATTATTGACTATATATAGCGTTATTTTATAATACAGTAGTAAGAATATTTCTTACCAGGTTAGGCTCTCCTTCATCTCCTCATAGGTTTTGAGGATCCTCCTCCCCAGCTCGGACCTACCTATTTCTGCATCCAAGGCACGCGCGGCTCGCCCCTGTGTTAAACTGGAACCAAAAACTGAAATTGTCGATTATCGCTAGTTTGGAACCCAAAGTATCGGCGATACCGATGAATCTATAACGCGGGAAAAAATATCGGATAACCGATAACCTGATATTGTTATCGTGATAACGCCCACCTATTGATATAGTCCCTCCTAGAATCGTGACTTTATAAGGAGTGATACACCCTGTCCAGTATCAAAATATTACTCCTAGGACACCATTATCTATCTATCAAATGCGTACATAACGATGATTTGTTCCCCTGCATTTTTTTATTATTAGGAATTTATAAAAGATTAATAAAAAATAAAAAAGCCTCCCTTTAAAAACAATGTTTTTCCCAAAACTATTTTAGAGGGAAACTAAACGAGAAAATGTTTACTGAATTAGTGTTAATTTATAAATACATACATATTACATAAATATTTGTGCCTTATTTCTCACCCACACTCATTGATTATAATCAATATAATGCCAAAATTAAAGAAAAAAAACGTATGGTTGGTTGTTTTTTTAAAGTTACAGTATCGAGTTTCTAAATAAGAAAACATGACAAACCAAGAGGTCGACATGATGGAGATTAAAATTTACTATTGACAACAAGTAAATTTAAATGGTAGACAAATATGTCCATTTGGGTTGACTTCTTACAAAGTCACATGAAAAATAGGAGGAAATCAAATACAGAATCACTCGAGGTTGGAAGAAATTTAGAAAGGCAAAAGCGTTATTTTGAAAAACACAATGGCCATGAGCCTGAAAAGAAAGGTATACGACCAATGCGTACCTAATCCCATCTATGACGTATGAAGCAGGAACTTGGAACCTGACCAAAACCTTACATTAAAACTTAGAACAACTAAAGAGCCCACGAATGTATTATGATGGGGATAACTTGGCGTGACAGAAAATCAGCCATTTGTATACGTGGATAGAGTGGAAGCTATAAGAAACATGAAATGAAGCTGGACAGGCCATGTGGCAAGATTCCAGAACGATAGATGGACCAGTAAAATTGCTGATTGGACATCAATTGATAAAAGATAAGATAAAAGAGCAAAAACAAGATGGAACGATGCTTTTAAAAGATATGACAAAAAAATGGAAACAAAGGGCATGACATCGAAAACAATTCAAAAAGAGTTGAAAGTGTTTCTCAGTTCTTCTGGAAAACTTTATTCAAGCGGCTACTATTCCATAAGAAATGTGTCTCATTCTCTTATTTCTCATCCCTTCACACTTCCAATCACTCTTACGAGACGATGAGATGTTCCGTAAAAACAAAAAATCCAACCCTCTCAAAATATTTTAAATACCTAAATCAAGTAATCCCTAAAAAAAAAAACTTAGCATAACGGAAAACATCAAATTTTCCAAGTTCTCTTCCCAGCTAAGTCTAGATATTCTAGTAATGAGTTTTATAACTCTTCTAGTGGCCTTTACAATATTCTACATCCTGAAAATAATGATGGGAATTTTGAGATAAGAGCTATCTTGGCATTGCGTTCGCTCACTTTATTCACGTGTTAAACTGATCTGTCTGACTATATGATAAGAGTTGTTGAAGACTACAAAACAAAATACTAGTACGGATATTCTGTTTCCAAAAATTAAGGTGTGACATAATATAATAATTAGGTATACGGTCTCCTTATTTTTATAACAGTCATATCTCTTTATGATCCCAGGCAGGATCGTATTGTCATCATTCCGGGCTTCTAGGCCACCTTAGAAGCTTTTAACTTTATCATTTACTACTACTTATAAATGCTTTTATCCGTCTATAGAATTCAAACAAACCCCATTCATTTCATTAAATTTGTATAACTACATTTTTTTTACTGAACTTCATCTACCACTTGCCTGGTAGCATCAAGTGACATCCTTCTACTATTCACTGGAATTTCTTACGAGATTATTAACATATATAACAAATAAAAGTAGGCTCAGAAGAACTTCCTTGGGAACACCATTGATATCTAGTCTATACAATGTATTTACTTAATGTAACTCGTTGCTGATCAACTGGAGAATCTGCCGCCCAGCTTGGCAGAAATGTTCCAACTGGAGATTCCACCACCCAGAATTACTCAACTGGAAAATCTGCCACCCGAGCTTATATAGATAATTTAAAGGCATAGAATAGCAAAAAGAAAATAATATTTATCTTTATTATACACAAATTAAATATGTAAGCTAACATAATAAACAGTAAATAATTATAAAAGATTGAATTATTTTACTTTTTTATAGAGTAAAAACCTATCATGAATATAGTTCGCTTATATGTTCGCATAAATACTTGAAACCATTGGTTCCAAACCTATCTGGCCACATCATTTCACTTAAATAGGTGGCCTTTATTTTGCATAAATACTGCAGCAGAATACGGTCAAATGGCGACCACGTGCTCTTCTGTACCCACGTGGATCCTGAGATCACCGCATGGAGCTGGGAAAGCATGGCTGAACCTGGGCAAGGAGGCGGCCGACGCCGTTATCACACGCCCCAGCTGTATTTACCTAGGGACCGATGTCATCGTCCCCCACGACTGAGTTTAGAGAGCAGCACTGTTAGACTTCCACCTACTCCGGCAAACGAGCGTAAGGACGCGCCCTCCCCCCCCCCCCCCCAGCGGAGATTTCAATTCGAGTTGAAGGCTAAATCGATCCGTGAACTCTGCCATAGTCAATCGGCAAGTAACCCCCCCATCCGTGAACTCTGCCATAGTCAATCGGCAAGCTACGATATCAGTGAACTCTGCCATAGTCGATCGGCAAGTACTTGGCACGAATTCCCGAGTCCGAAGGCTTGACAAGTGCTCCCTCGTCTGAAGCAAGAGGTAAAGTGACTTCTTCCGTCGCATTCATCGTACCCCAACTAGCTCCTTTTCAGCAACGAGCACGTAAGGTAATCGTAACCGTTGCCGCCTGCAGATTGATCTTGAATCTGGCTTACCCCATTGCTCCATTATTTGTGTGAACGCCCCAGTTTAAAATTCCCCTTTAAATCACCAAATTGAATCTGACCTCTTTAATACCTTAATTAACCTACCTGTATATCGTATGGACCTTTACCCCGTCTGGGCGACCATTTCCTTTAAACCCAATTTATGTGTAAATATAAATATCGTTTTATGTGTTAGTAAAGATAAATTTTCGTCATTGTCTTTCTTTTGCAACCCCAGCGCCTACCAGCTACCTGTTAATATTTGGCCAACTTGCACGCTGAAATATTTGTTTAAAAGGACCCCGCAAAGTTAATAATAAACCATCCCCACTGGACTCATAACAATTTCCCCTTTCACTAACGGTCTTCAACCAACTTCGGCCCCAAGCCTCAAAGTACCTACGTATATATGTATATAGAGTCTGGCCATTCCACGACATATACTTATATATATAAAATCTGGTGATCAGGTGTGTCAGGGTCTTTATAAGTTCTTTGGAGAGGCTTTTTAAAGGCAACCCTTCAACTTTATTGTAATTTTCAAAGCTGAGTACCGTTTGAGTTGCAAAGATAAAACAAAACAGGAAACAACCCTGCCACATTTATTTATCGCTTAGTGTTTGTATGTGTGTTTGGACCGCCACACACACGGATTAGTAGAGTCTGAGCCCCTTTCATCTCACGAAGACTCCATTATTTTATTTTTTTATTTGTCTAATCGTATATTATATTAATGTTAGTATTTGGATAGCAAAGCTTCCGCATTTAAACAAGCATATTCCTTCGTGTGTCAGTAATTTGTGAGCCAAGCCTCCTCTGTCCCGTGCCGACGGCCTATTAAAACCTTTTCTTTCGGAAAATGTCCTCGTTCGAGAGATTTAAACTCCAAGGAGAATCCTTCGGTTTAAGTGCCAAAGACTTTGTCACGTATATACAGGAAGAGGGAAGAAATGAGAAAGCTTATAAAAGAGAACGAGAAGAACTAGAAAGAGCTGAACGTGAACAAAAAGAGATTAGAGAATTAGATGTACAAAAAGAAATTAGAGAGAGCGAAGAATGCGAGAGAATTCGCCAATATGAACTGGAATCGAATCGTGATCGGCTCGAAGCCCTTTCAGTAAATTCCCGTGTAGTAACCTTTCAATCCGCCTCCTTTAAACTCCCCACTTTCAAAGAAGGAGAGGACTTCGAATCTTTTCTCACTCACTTCGAGAAGCTTTTGAAGTTAATCAGTGGGACATAGAGACGGGCGGTGTCGCTAAGCTTCTTCCCCTGCTTAGTTCGCCGCTCAGAGACTTATGTGTATTGCTCCCCTCATAAGTTACGGTAGATTACTCCACCCTCAAATCCGAACTTCTCGCAGCGTACAATATGACGCCTGGCTTCTACCGCACCAAATTTCACCACGCCCGCATCCGACCAAATATGACCTTCCATCATTTTGGAAATACTCTTTCCCGTACTTTTAATTTTTGGTTAGACGCATCGAAAGTCCCCCACGATTATGAGTTCCTGGTAGATTTTGTTCTACGGGATCAGTTGCTGGCGTCGCTAACACCAGAGATCCGCTCCTTTGTGTAGAATCGTCGGTGTAACTCCTTCAAAGAGTGCATAGAAAAAGCAGATATCAATGCAGCGAGTCAACTTATACCCGAATGAAAATAAAAACCCTCCCCCTTCATCACCCAAGAATAAACTTAATAACTCGTGGTTTCCTCCTAAGACCTCCCCAGAATTTGCCAAGGTTACGGGCCCCTTTAAGACCAGAAGCTTTCCTCCATCGGAACCCTGTGATATCAAACCCCTTTATATAAAATCCCCTGGCGTCATCTTTTTCCCGTAGGCCAATCATATGTTTTGCGTGCAATGTCGAAGGCCACACGCGCCCCAAATGCCCCCAAAATTAACAACTCCGTGGTAATCCTATTCACCAAGTCCACCAGGTGAATGCTGCTCCCGCTCCTCCTCCATCGCGACCAGAAACCCTAGAGCCAATCTCGTCTCCCAGTGCCCCAGGGCACCATATAAATTTCTTCTTCAACAAGAGTTCTCCCGAAAGTCTTAAATTTGAAAACGGAAGCGTTAATGTCATCAACATATCGCATCCACGCTATAGGGGTTTCATTGATTCGGGGAAGTATTCTAGATTCGAAGAATTCCATGTTTCAGATTGCGAGTACAGGGGACAAACAATTCCCCATTGCCATTCTAAAGATTTGGCGATAAAATTTTCCATTAAAGGTAAATTTGCAATTGTTGATGCAAAGAACAATGAGTTTAATGAGGATGGAAGGGGGTATAAGGAGAGCAACTGTGTCGAGGTGTTCTTCAAGGAAATTAATGGAAAATTTTATCGCCAAATATTTGGAATGGCAATGGGGAATTGTTTGTCCCCTGTACTCGCAAACCTATACATGAAATTCTTTGAATCTAGAATACTTCCCCAAATTAATAAAACCCCTATAGCCTGGATGCGATATGTTGATGACATCCTTTGCCTTCAGCCTAATATTTAAATATTAATACATTTCTTACTAAAATTAACACCACAGTGCCCTCGATTAAATTTATTTTAGAAGTTGAAAAAGATTGCACACTCCCTTTCCTAGACATTCTAATTCATCGGACAATCCATTGTTTCAAATATAGAATATATAGAAAACCCACAGCCATAGATGACTCTTTTATACACTTTTATTCTAACCACCATAATAACATCAAACAAAGTGTTTTCTCCTCTATGTTTTTGCGTGCCCTTAAAATTCTCACCAGAATACCGAGACAAAGAAGTCGATAGAATATATATAATAGGGATAAATTTGTGCTACCCTTTGTACTTTCTCGACAATTGTTATAAGTCCGCCAAGCGTTCCTATTATCAAACTAGTGTTAATATCCCTAAGTTTCAGGCCAAAAACTTATTAGTTTTACCATATTTTCATTAAATTACCTCGTTTACTTAGGCCTCTGAACATAAATGTTATTTTTAAGTACGAGACTACAATTTATCGCATCCTTGTCAAAAAATCCCCCCCCCCTCCCTGACCTGGCATTGTTTATTCGATAGGCTGAAACAACTGCCAAAAATGTTATTATGGACAAACCAGGAAAGAACTAGATGTCTGGGTTAAGCAACATCAAGCCAATGTACATAATCACAGTGAACAATTTGCGCTTTTTCTACATATGTACAATCTTAACCATAGCATTAACTGGAACAGTGCCAAACCAGTCATAAAATGCAGTAATTATATTTCTAGAAAAATATTAGAATGTATCTCCATCAACGCGTTCCCAAATTTCAATCTTAGCCCTGGTTTGTTCACGCTAGACCTCATTATCACTACATACATAAAATCTCAAATAAAGTTGTTTCAGTCTTTTGTACCCCCTAATTAAGGTTCAGAGTTGGGTAGTCTATTCAAGTCAATGTATGTCCAGCCTCCTGTTCATTCCTTGAAAAGGTCTTTAAGAATAAAGACGAAAGAGTCTTTGACTGACCTTCGAACAGGTAGCACCTGTTTCATAGAGCTCTCAGTCTGTTGATCTATTTTTCTGATTTTTCTACAGTTTGTTTGTTTTGTTTTGTTTTTTTCTCACCACAATCAGCGAAAGCTAAGTTGCTCTTCTTCTTTTTCTTATTACTACTTAAGTTCTTTCTTTGTTTGAATAAGTGATGGAGTTTGGGGATGAAAGTGAGCATGAGTGTCGGAATGTATGCATTGGTTGTGGTGTATTAAGTGAGGGGTATACATATGTTGTATGTGGGCTGCGTGAATGCATTGTAGATTTAGAGGGGATGAGAAGGTAGGATTTAGACAGGATATGTAGGCTGGAGGGGTTAGTTGCTGAGCTCAGGAGGGAACTTAGTGTTAGGCCTAGAGCTGGGAATAGGTTAGGTGGTGAGGTAGGCCAGTTAGATGTTCCAGGTGAAGGTAGAGGGCCGGTGGAGGAGGTAGGATATGATAGTTCTAGTGATAGTGAAGTTAGCCCCCTTAGATTAGTTAGAAATAAGCCTAGTGAGGATGGGGGACAGTGGAGAGTGGTTAGGAAACGTGAAGCTAGGGAGGCTTCTCCTGTTCTTTGTGAGAATAGGGTTGCCTCTGTTGGTGTGGTTAGCCAGGGGGAGAATAGGTTTGTGAGTCAGAGGAAGACAGAACCTATTAGCTTGACTAATAGATTCAGTGCCCTAAGAGAGGAAGTAACTGGAAGTGATATGACTGATGGGGGTGGGGGTGGAGTTCGAGTGACTGGTAGTTTGAATGAGAATAGGAGTGGGGATGGAGTTAGGTCTGTGGGGGTTAGGAATAGGAGTCTGACTGAAGTGCTTGTGATGGGTGATTCGCGAGTTAGATATTTAGATATGAAGTTGAATGCAAGTAGATTGAATGGTTTGAGGGTGTGTTTGCCGGGTGCTGGAGTGAGAGATCTGTCTGATAGGTATGAGGAGCTGGTGTCTGGCTGTGCAAGGGATGCGGTTGTGATTACACATGTAGGAGTGAATGATGTGAAGAAAGTGGGTGCATGTGAGTTACGTGAGAGGTACAAGAGGTTGATTTAAAAGGTGAAAGAAAGTAGAATGAAAGGTGTTGTGACAGGTGTGCTTCCAAGAATGGATGTTGGGGTAGAATGGATGTCTCGTGCAATTGGGCTGAATGATTATGTGAGGAGGATGTGTGAGATGGAAGGTGTCATGTTTGTGGATGTGTGGGATAGGTTTGTTGGAATGAAAGAAATGTATGCGATGGATGGACTGCATTTGAGTAGGAGGGGGGTAGATGTGTTGTGGGAGGAGTATGATCGTGTTATTAGGTCTTTGCGGGCGGGAAACTAGATACTAATAGTGGTCAGGGAATTATGAGAGGACATTATAGTACTGAAAGTAGAATGGACTTGGCAGATAACAGAAATAGGTTCGAAGGCGATAGAGGTAAGGTCATTCAGGTTTCAAGAGGTGCTTCAGGAAAAGGGGGGTTAAATTGTTTCTATACAAATGCTCGTAGTCTTAAAAACAAGAAGGATGAGCTATTTAGTTATATTAGCAATGAGGATATAGATATATTATGCGTTACTGAATCATGGGTTAATGAAATAGAATTTAGTGACACTATAAGTGAATTTGATTTACAGGGCTATAATATGTACATTAGCCAAAGGACAGGTAGGATTGGTGGAGGAATAATTATCTACATAAAAAACAACATTGTTTCAAGTTTAAATACTTCAATAAAGCAGGATGGAGTTGAGTCACTTTGGATAGATATTAGGTTCAGTAAAAATAGAATGGTGCATTTGGGAGCTTTTTACAGCCCACCTGGGCAGACTGATGATATGGATGAACTAATGATAAGGGAAATAAGTAAGGGATGTAAAACAGATGCAGTTATTATTGGGGACTTCAACTTAAACTCTGTGGACTAGGAAAATATGATAGGTAGGGATAGAACAAGTGGCAGGTTCATAGAATGCTTTGAGGATGATTTTTTGAATCAATTTGTTAATGAGCCAACGAGGGGGGACAATATATTAGATTTAGTACTTTCTAACAGGGATCATTTAGTTCAAGAATTGACTGTTGGGGAAGCATTGGGAAATAGTGACCATCAGATAGTTCGTTTTAACTTGGGAATTGAGAAGGGTAAAATAACTGAGAATGCTGAAAAAGTTCCAAATTTTTATAAGGGAGATTATGTAAAACTTCGAAGCTTGCTAAATTTGGTAGACTGGGGTGTAGAATTCAGAGGTAAAAATGCTTATGGGATGTGGGATACTTTCAAGGATATAATAAATGTAGTCCAAGAACAATGTATCCCAATGAAGGCCATTAGGAACAAAAGTAGGAAACCATTATGGTGGAATCAGGAGATAGCTAGAAAAATTTCAGAGAAGAAAAGAGCATACAAAAAATTACAGGTAGAAAATAATTTTCAAAATTTAAGTGATTATAGAATGGCTAGAAATGAGTTAAATAAGATTATAAAGAAGAACAAAAGGGTGTCAGAAATTAAATTAGCTCAGGATAGCAACAAAGATCCTAGAAAGTTCTTTAGTTACTATAAAATTAATAACAAGTCTGGCAGAGTTAAAATAGGACCTATCAAATATGAAGGGGTTGTGAGAGAAACTGATGAGGAAATAGTTGAGGTACTAAATGGTCATTTTGCATCAGTATTTACAAAGGAGAAACTAAATAGTCTTATGTATAGTACTCATGGGTCAGGGAAAGAGGTGTTTACTACCATTAGTGTGGATCGGAGGATGATAAAAGGACTAATAGGTGAGTTGGATACTACTAAGGCCTCTGGCCCTGATAATATTCATTCTAGGATACTTAAAGAAGGGGTAGAAAGTATCTCAATAGCTCTGGAGAAGTTATATACTAGGTCACTGGAATATGGAGAAATACCCGATGATTGGAAGAGAGCGAATGTAGTCCCCATTTTCAAGAAGGGTAGTAAAGAGGATCCAAATAACTTTAGACCGGTTAGCCTAACTCCTGTAGTCTGTAAAATTCTTGAGAAAATAGTTAAAAAAGGCATTTGCCAACATCTAGAGAGGGAGGGGTTAATCAGCGATGCTCAGCATGGGTTTAGATCAGGTAGATCATGTTTGACTAACTTACTAGACTTTCTGCAGTTTGTAACAGATCAAGTAGATAAGGGAGAGAATGTAGATATAATTTACTTAGATTTTAGTAAAGCATTTGATAAGGTACCACACAGGAGACTAGTTCATAAATTAAAAATGATTGGTATATGTGGGGGGTTTCAAATTGGATAGCTGAGTGGCTGAAAGACAGGAAGCAAAGGGTAGTGCTAAATGATGTAAAGTCAGAGTGGAGGGATGTTATCAGTGGGGTTCCTCAGGGATCAGTTCTCGGTCTATTATTATTTGTCATCTATATAAACGATCTTGGGGAGGCAGTTAATAATAAAGTGTCAATTTTTGCGGATGATACCAAATTAGCAGCTGTAGTTAAAGATATTGATGATAATTTTAAAGTGCAGGGGGACTTAAATAAATTGTTATCCTGGGCACATAAGTGGCAAATGACTTTCAACCTTGATAAGTGCAAAGTTATTAACATGGGAAAAGATAATAGAGAATTTAACTATGAAATGGATGGGCATTGGCTGAGCTCAGTAGAGGATGAGAAAGATCTAGGAGTAGTAATAGATAAGTCATTAAGGTTTTCTAAGCAGTGTATTGAAGCAAGAAATAGGGCAAATAGAGTGCTGGGTTTTATTAAGAGAAATGTCAGTTACAAAAGTAAGGAGGTTATTCTTAAACTCTATAACTCTTATGTTAGGCCACATCTAGAGTACTGTATACAGGCATGGTCCCCACATTTTAGACACGATATTAACCTTCTTGAGTCAGTGCAACAAAGATTATTCCTTCCTAGAGGCACCTTGCTTATGAAGATAGACTAAGGGTATTAAATATGTTCTCGTTCGAAAGGAGGTGTGTGAGAGGGGATATGATTGAGCTCTTTAAATTTTTTTCTGGAATAGATAAATTGGATGTTAGCAAGTTTTTTGAGTTAGATGATGGAAATCGGACTAGAGGTCACCACTTGAAAATTAAAAAGCAAGGGTGTAGGTTGGATTTAAGAAAATATTTTTTCACCAATAGAGTGGTAGACTTCTGGAACAAATTGCCGCAGAGGGTAGTAGGTAGTCCAAATCTAAATGTATTTAAGAGTAGGTTGGATGAGTTTATGGGAAGGGAAGGTTGTGATGATTCCTAAGTTTTGTATATATTAATATTGTTTGTATATATCTATAGCTGCATGATTTAGTTCTTGACAAGCCTTGATTGGTGATACCCTTGTTTCTGGATGCAATCATCTGGATGTAGTTTTCCTGGGAGTGTGGGTGCCTTAAAAAAGAGGCCGTTTGACTCGGATGACCTATGATGAGCCCTTGTGGCTTTTGTCATCTGTTATATTATATTGTGGGGGACTTTGATTTTGTCTTCCCCTGGTGATGGTGCTTTTTGTGGGTGGGTTTTGACGGAGGCGGGTGACCTTTGATAGGCCCTTGTGGCTTTTGTCATCCGTGTAATTATGTTATGTTATGTTATGTTATGTTAGCTCTGAATCGTTTTTCACTTTTCCTTTATGGATGTATCTGCATGTAGGGTATATTTTTACTCCCCAACCGTAAATACCCTTAAGAACATATAGTAAGTGCTTTTATCTCGTTTGACTTGGAAAAGAAAACTATAATGTAGCGCTCGCTGCTTTAGTTAAAGTCATTTTCAACGAGAGCGCGTACGATACTTTTCCTGGGTTTATTTTACTAGATTTTAGCTGGTTTTTGTTTCAGCTTTTTACAACTTAAATAAATATATTAGCTTAAACTCATATAAACAAACTTAATCTAGAAACTAACATTAAAAAAAGGTAAAAACTGCTAAAATCTAGTCCAAAACTTGCTAAAATAAATTTAGATAAACCAAAATAAATCAGAAATCTAAAACAGGGAGGGCAATTTATCTCATTTGCACAAACAATAAAATAATTAATAAATAGTCATACCTAAAACGTTAAGTAAAACTGAAGAAAACTGTTTTTAAGGGGCAACATGTGTATTATATTTTCACTACCCTTATCCACTTTAGATAATACAATTTAGGTGAAATATCAAAGTACACTATACCATAGCACAGATTCATTAGATAAAGCGCACGTGTGTTGAGCACAATTATTAATCACTCATCTTGAAGCTCATACAGTATGGGGAAAAAGTCCCTCCTATATAATCTCATCCAACGTTTGAACTTTAAAGTTGTAGTGCCCCATTCAAAGTGTATTAGGATCAACAATGAAGCCTCACAAATGAATGCCATGTGAGTCCTATGAAGTCTTGAGATAGGCACGCACATAATTATCCATATGCAATTAATCTACTAAAATAGTATGACATTTTGTCATGTAATTAAAAATATATACTGTATTCGTGTAAGGGCAATATAGGCAAAAATGAATTCGAGACGCTTTCACACGCATACAAAGTCACAAGCATTAAAGGCGCTTCTCGCGCTATCTTTCTTGACCATTTCGAGCAGGGCAAAAATTCTGGGAGACGCCGAGACAGCTGTGCAGACATATTTATCAAAACACACCAAGCGGACAAACAGGGAAGGACGCTGTGCCTTTGTTTATTGTCCAAGAGCTGTGAAACACGAAATCTTATTTCCTAAAATTATCTATGTTCCCAAGATAAAATTATCTAGCAGAATAATGGGTCGTGCCTACATTTCTTGACACGTTAAATGACATCCAAAGTCGACCCACGAGGCAGCACACAGGACACAGTAAGAACAGTAAGAAGTTCCGTCATCAGTAACAAAGTAGACTGTCCGCTCGAGAAGAAGAAGCGTAGGCCAAAGTATACCCCGACATTAGTAGGCCAAACTCAAATACCCAACCACCACACTAAACGAATTCATTGCACATAGGCCTACCGAGTCTCCGTCCAATACAGAGTCCTAGAATCAGCTTTCCAGGGTTTTTCTTCTCCTATAAGGTAATCAACCGGTCCTCTTACCCAGCCTACAACGCAAAATTCGACGAGAGGATAATCATCCCCAATTGGAGTCACTCCAAGGTTAGCGCGCAGTAACCAATTACCCCAAAACGGCCTACATTCCATTGAAGAAACCCGTAACCCATAACTAAGCCTTAAATCACCTATAAGAGGTAATTCTGTACACTTATGACTGGTAACCTCCAAACCAAACCCCCCATAAAGTAGAGGAATGAAAATTCACTTTGGTACGTTATCAGGAAAACCGCGTTACACTAAAGCAGGCGCAGATCCATGGATGGGTTAGGGGGCTGAAGACTCCCAATTTCAGACCCGTTTATGTTTATATTTCTTTTGTAAGGCATACTTGTATACTACTATTCAGAAAGAAATATGTAATAATATAGAATATATCTATAAAACCGGTTTTAAAGCCGTTGCGATAGAATGTACCTTATATGATACATGTAGCAAAAAATAGAGGAAAATCTCAAAAATAATTATTAGATTCAGTATTATACCTTAGCGCACCTCCAAAATCACAATTCATAATTTTCTGATGTGTGGAAAAAATTTGGACCTGAGAGAGTTGGTGCTCACTCCTTTATGAGATGCTGTTATTTATTATCAATACTGTCTATGATAACCCTTATTAATCATTAATGCCCTTTTCTCAGACTATTCAGAGGGAAGAATTCAGGTTAGACCCATAAAACCTTTATCTTGGATCCGCCCCTCACTAAAGATATGTAAGAAAAAGGCGGAACCGACGAGGGCAGTCTAGATAGTGGATAATGAACGGGTGATGAAAAAACAAGTGATAGATAAAAGTGGCTAAATAGAATAATTATACCCTTTTATATGTTCTTCAAAGTCACAGTCCTTCACGAAGCGACTGTATACCAACTATTAAAAAGTTAAAGAAAAAAAATACTTCTTCAAGGCACGCTTAAATGTACCAAGAGATGAGGGGGCGGCGTGTATCAGCATGCAGAGCATTCCACAGCCCGAAAGCAAACATCTCGAAAATACATTCATCCATGTAACACCAATGACTGCGAAGTATAAGTGAGACTGGGGCAGAGTCGCGATAAAGAACTCTCGGGGACACAGTTAAGAGGAGAGGAGCGGCATTCAATATCTTGTAGGTAAAATGGTCGACTTTAAAAGCAATGCGAGAGGAGAAAGTTAGCCAGTGTGGTCGGAGAAGAATGAAGAGAAATAGCTAAAGGTGGTGTGAGCAGGATTAAGTAAGAGAGGCAGCAGCCCTCTCAGTAATACGGGGCTGAGCCCCTTAAATACATCTCTTGGGGAAGGGACGGATGGAAATAAAAGAAGGGGAAGATAATCTTGGAATGCTTTGCTTGCTTTGGGAAGTCCATCGAGGTGCAGTCTTCAGACCCGTATCGTGACCGAGGGGAGAAGGACCCTGGTGGCAGCTCTCGAGAGGCTCGAGACGACCAAGCTTCACCCTCAGCTGCAGGGAGCTGCCGAAACACCGGTCCGTGGGTCCTCGCCTATAGGCACTCCCGATCCTGGTTTGTGATCGAGGTATCCTTCCTCTAGCCTTTGCCTTAAAAGGCAGAACCCACAAGGCAGTGTGGGGGTGTGCGCAGTGGTTGGTAGGTGCCCACCGGTGTGTACCGGTTGGCCGGCACACCATACCTCTAGGGCCCGCTGCTGCTCCGAGATCCCCTGCTGATTTAGCCTGGGGTTATGAGATACCTAGCTACCGTGAGTGGTCACGAGGAGGTACAGCAGGAGTCTTGGTTATGGCGAGGCTATGTACTAGCAGGAGCTGAGATGTTAGGGAGTCGTGGAGGCCAATTTGGGGATTAGTAAGACCAGTGGAAGAATGATAGATGCAAGATTCAGTCCTATTTGCCTCCTGTCGATACAGGAAAAGTAACGATGGCGAGACGGATTGGAAAGGAGCAAGTTCAGGCTGAGTATATAAGGATTATAGAAACATTGTCTTCGATGATTTCGTTATGAGGGGACTATGAAGTGAAAATAAAGAGACAAGTATATTTTCATGTATGTGGGTGAGATGTGACATGGTGAGAGTAAAGTTCGAATATTTCCATGAGATCAGATGTCAGAGATGCGATGAAACATGATGAGGTCATCGAGGATTAGCAAGATTAAGGTAGAATGAATAGAACGGGTCGGATTAAAAACAATCACCTAAGACACCCAATAAGGTGATAATGGGTTACCAGTTGGTTAGTAAATAACCACAATTTTGACAGAAGGCGTCAAGGGGGCAAGAAGAACTTCGAAGGTGTTATGAGAGTTGATCGGAATGAGAGAGTGGGACAGATAGAAAGCAGACCTCTTCCTTCTGTAGCTTTTGGAACGTGGAGTAACGATAACTCATCGGAACAGGTGGTTGCTGAAATGGCGTGTGGGTAATCTAAAAGCACTACCTCTATCATACCGAGGATAAGTAGTCCTAGAAAGGATAAGATCACAAATAAAGTCAGCTTATTTTTAGCCAGGGAGCAATTACTTTAGAAAGACAACAGAGGCAGAGTAGAATAAAGGTGGGGGAGAATCGGTAGGTGAGAATGAATCGATATGTATGATGGTGTTCTCCTGAAAAAGATTACGTATTTTAGTTTCAAGAGAGAATCACCAATGGCTCTTGAGAGAAAATACATAGTTATAAGCCAATGGATTTAATTTTGCGGAAGGAAGCCGAAAGTTCTTTCTCGGACGCTTAATTTTATGAGAGGAAAGGCGTAGAGCTTTAGGCATCCCCGAATTTTAGGAAAGATCAGGGGAGAAAAATTGAGTCAGCAAAGGGCCGGACAACAGAGAAAGGAGCTCACGGGAGAATAAAAGATAAGGAGCTAAGAAATATGCAAAAGAAAATAGTACTTACTATGTGCAAGATAAGTAATAATAAAATATAAAACCTGGTGAATGAGCGAGATTAGAATGGTGACAGGGCGAGGGCAAGAAGGTGAGGGGAAGTTAGCCGCTGATTCGGGTAAACTTAAATGGAACTAAGACAACGAGGCAGAACATGCAAAAAGGGGATATTAAGAAACATGTAAACATGCTAAGACAACGAGGTAGAACATGCAAAAAGGTGATATTAAGAAACATGTAAACATGCTAAGACAACGAGGCAGAACATGCAAAAAGGTGATATTAAGAAACATGTAAACATGCTAAGACAGCGAGGCAGAACATTCAAAAAGTGATATTAAGAAACATGTAAACATGCTAAGGCAGCTAGGGATAACATGCAACAAGGTGATATTAAGAAACATGTAAACATGCTAAGACAATGAGGCAGAACATGCAAAAAAGTGATATTAAGAAACATGTAAGCATACCAAGACAGCGAGGTAGAACATGCAAAAAGGTGATATGAAGAAACATGTAAACATGCTAAGACAACGAGGCAGAACATGCAAAAAGGTGATATTAAGAAACATGTAAACATGCTAAGACAATGAGGCAGAACATACAAAAAAGTGATATTAAGAAACATGTAAGCATACCAAGACAGCGAGGTAGAACATGCAAAAAGGTGATATGAAGAAACATGTAAACATGCTAAGACAACGAGGCAGAACATGCAAAAAGGTGATATTAAGAAACATGTAAACATGCTAAGACAACGAGGCAGAACATGCAAAAAAGTGATATTAAGAAACATGTAAACATGCTAAGACAGCGAGGCACAACATTTAAAAAGTGATATTAAGAAACATGTAAACATGCTAAGGCAACTAGGGATAACATGCAACAAGGTAATATTAAGAAACATGTAAACATGCTAAGACAATGAGGCAGAACATGCAAAAAGGTGATATTAAGAAACATGTAAACATACCAAGACAGCGAGGTAGAATATGCAAAAAGGTGATATTAGGAAACATGTAAACATGCTAAGACAACGAGGCAGAACAGGCAAAAAGGTGATATTAAGAAACATGTAAACATGCTAAGACAACGAGGCAAAACATGCAAAAGGGTGATATTAAGAAACATGTAAACATGCTAAGACAACGAGGCAGAACATGCAACAAGGTGATATTAAGAAACATGTAAACAAGGAGTGCAATAAAGAAACAACAATTAATACTTCTTTGTCGAGATGCGGATAAACGCAAAAAGCAACCATGGACTCCTTAATAAAACAGCAGAACTTGATAATATGCTAGAATTCATCATTTAGGATTAACTCATTTAACTTTGATATTGAATATGTTCTTAGTAGGAGGCTATTTATCAGTTTTTCCAACAAAAATGCAATGATCATGATGCATTCTTTGACAACCTCAATTCTCTCCACATAGCCCAGAGGTGGCAACACCTAAGAGCAGAAGTGCAAAGAAAGATTCGTGCACTAGAAAATGCTGGTGGATCAACAAAGCCTACGAAATTCAAGGATTTGCCGACTCTAACAACATGCAAGGATTATACAGTGCTATCAAGACCATTTATGGCTCTAAATAAATACCCTATCACCTATTTCCTCGAGTGATGGATCTGTCATCCATAAAGAGCGAGAGGATATTCTGAACCACTCTGTCGAACACTTTCAAGCTTTATTTAATCATCGCAACATCACGGATGACACAGTTGTTGATGCTCTGCCTGACCTTCCACCCATCCAGACTCTCTAAAGGCGTGCCGAGCTCTATTACGTAATCTCTACCATAAAAAAACATCAAAGGCAAAAGCTGTGGCCCAGATGGTATCGCGGGGAAATTAATGAAACATGGTGGCTATCTGCTAGAGAGGCAATTGCACAAAACCACCTGTGCTCTATGGAATGGCGAACATCTGCCTAAATCATGGATAGACTCCATAATCATCCGAATATATAAGAACAAGGGCGAAAGGAAGGACTGCAACACCAGTCGCGGAATCTTTCTCCTCTCAGCGGTGGGCAAAATCATGTTGGCACGTTTAATAACACACATCTCTGAACCTGTACTACCAGAGTCAGAATGCAGGTTCAAAAAGAGAGGGGCCATGGACTTGCTTTTCACTCTTAGGCAGATACAAGAGAAATGTGTTGAACAAAACACTAACTTATAAAGTGTTTATTGACGTAACCAAAGCTTTCGACACTTTACCTCGGGAACTCTTGTGGCGGGTCAAAATATGGAGTCCCCAACAAGTTTCTCAACATGCTTAAGACCTTCCATACCAGCATTCAAGCAAAGGGGTGCATCGGAGGATCGGAATCAACATCATTTACGGTTAAGATAGGAGTGAAGCAAGGAGATGTCCTAGCTCCACAGTAATGTCCCTGATGCAGGATTCACTGAGAGCAGATTATAGGATGCAATTGGAATATCGCCTTGACGGTAGCCTTTTTAACATCAGGTGATTACAAGCACACACCAAAACAACAGTAAGCCAACTGGTTGACCTACAGTATCCAGATGTTGCTGCCTTAATATCAAATACACCAGAATCCATGCAACGTGTACTCAACACCATCTCCTCCTTATATCAAGCTCTTGGCCTGCAAATCAACACTAGAAAGAACGAAGTCATAGTGCAGCATGTCAACCCCAACCTGGGCCTGCCCATCGTTATAATCAACAACACATAACTTCAAACCGTCGGACTTTTCAGGTACCTGGGTAGCATTGTATCCCCATCTACCAACATTGATGAAGAGGTGCTGGACAGAATCAACAAGGCTTCAAATTTGTTCAGCAAACTCCGCTCAAATGTTTCCCAGAACAAATACCTCAGACTATCAACCAAAGTCCAGGTATACTCAGCTGTGTGCATATCGACCCTTCTTTATGGAGCTGAAACCTGGACCATATACAGAAGACACCTGAACCAATTAGAAAAAATCCATATTAACAGCCTCTAGAAAATCCTTGGTCTCGCTTGGAAAGACCGTGTCCCTCATGTACAAATCCTAGAGAGAACTGGCTGCACAATTATTGAAGCTTTGCTCACCAAGCGTCATTTCAATATTTGCCCGCGTTGGATTACCCAAGGAAATACTGTCAGATCGCGGCCGTCAATTTACTTCTCATTTAATGGAGCAAGTATGGAAAGTTCTCATGATAAAACCTTTATTTACCACTGCGTTCCACCCGGCTGGGAATGGAAAGTGTGAGAAGTTAAAAGGAAATCTCAAGGCGATTCTACGAAAGTTGTGCGTAGAGCAACCGAGCGAATGGCATCGTTATCTGTCAGTGCTCTTTTCGCTTATAGGAAGATACCCTATCGTAATTTGGGATTTGCGCCCTTTGAATTATTATATGGTAGGAATGTTAGTGGACCTTTGAGTGTCCTTCAGGAACTCTTTACAAATGTTAGTTTAGACCAGGAAATACAGTATGCCAGAAGACCGGCTTCTTAGGCAAGTTCTCTACGGACAGATTCACGAAGAACGGCCAAGACCTGGTGGCCATAAGGGACGATTTAAAGATCAAGACAAGACGTCTCAGAAGAAGTGCACTATCGATCCTGCAAACCTGGTAACTCTCTCCATTGACCTTGCAACCTGGAGATCTAAAATCACCAAAGGAGTAGAGATTCTAGAGCAAGAGCACGCAGTTCAACGTGACCTAAAACGGTAGCAGCGACATGCTAGAAGAGAAGCTCCAGCAGACCCCGTTCCTCAGCTGATTTGCCCAACCTGTGACAAAGTCTGCACGTCCAGAATAGGGCTTTTGAGTCACATAAATGCTCAGAGGTAGAGAGGATAAATTCCCTGATGTTGACTACCCTACCTACTCATCCATCATTAATCACCCTGGGACATCAAATGTAGTCATCGGCTTGCGATGGACTGCAATAAGACTAAGATAAGAGGTAAGTCAGTTTCATATGCAAAATACCTTACTACTGGAAGTTGTTCGATGTAATCCCTATTTGTAAGAAGGGTAGTAGGTGTTATGTGAATAATTATGAATGATTAACGGGATGTTTGTCATACTATTGTGTGTAAGATTTATGAAAGAACGGTAATTTGATCGAAAAATCACAATATAGGTTTCACGGTGAATCATGTTTATAAAGATTATCTTTCCTTACATATGTGACTGGTAACTCACATAAATTTCAGAATGCTGATGTGGTTTATCTGGATTTTAGCAACGGTTTCGATAGAGTGATTCACGATAAATTGATAAATAAGCTAAATGAATTTGGATTTTCTGTTAGTCTTTCTAGTTCGGTTGACGAATGGTTGAGAAATAAGAAAACAGAGAATGATTTTAAATGGTCATAAGTCAAGGTGGGAACCGGTGCTTATTGTTGTGCTGGAAGGATCTGTCTTAGGCCCATTTTTGTGTATATTTTATTTTTATGATCATGAAAACGGATTGCATAACAGTTTGAAACTTTGTTGATGATAGCTTCAGAAGGATTTAAAAAAGGGAAGGGTAATGTAGGCCATATGGGCACAGATAGTATTGCCTTTGTTATCTAAATAGTAACTGGATAAAGAAAGTTGATGGAGAAAGGATGTAGAGGTTATCAACTCGAGGGATGTTAAGGGTATATTAAGAGTTTCTGGAAGCTAGGAACAAGCTAGCGAAATGTTGTATGTTATAAAGAGAAATGTATAATCTTAGGTTGTCAAAAATAAATGTTGTTTTTAGAAGAATTATAAAAAAAGTCTTCGTAGAGTTGTTTAAATTATTCCCAATTTGTTACAAGCTGTTGGAATATAACTGGAGTAATATCTAGGCCTTTTATTCCGCTATAAAAGTGGTGTATGATTCCCACATGATTTGTATGAAGGGCAGCGTTTAAGTGTAAATATTGAGGCATTTCTATTGGTTCGAAATGCCAGTGAGTAATTTCTGGACAGAATTGTTACAAGGGTAAAAGATAAGTGGTTCATTGCAAACAAAACCCGATTCTCACTCCTTGACGTAGTGTACAACAGTGGGCTATGCTTTGTATTTAGGTGGGATGTGAACGAAGTTATTTGTTGTGAGGTTCCTCAATAATAAGCAAACATATATTGCTGACTTACTTATATGTTCAACAATTACAACGGTTAAATGAAGCTCTTGAACAAATCTTCCTTCACGTTTGACTCAAGAAAACTTTTGGGCAAAGTTGGATAGTTCTTTCTTATTCTCGCCATCTAATTACCATTTACGCCATCGTATAAATGGTAGAGTTTACTATGATATGAAGGGGTGGAAAAGGATATAAAATCACATATTTCATCAAACCAATTGAATAATTAAACCAAGGAATTCGCTGCTTCGTTAAAGGATGGGAAAGCATTGCCGACAATGATGAAAATTACTTCGCTGAATAAATAGATATTTTTGTATATTCAAAATTATTTTACTTTCCTAAAAAAACTAATTAATTTCTTAACCTAATATAAAAGCAGAGGTGATTTGTAGGCTATATAATTTTTATGTAAGATCTCATTTTGTGCTCCCTATTTGCTGCAATACTTGAATATCATTGAAAAGGTTAAGCGTAGGGCTACGAAAGCTTATCCTAGGAATCAGTAGGCCCGGACGACGAAGGATTTGGAAATATTTAGTGTTAGGCGTAGATTAATGTTTTTAATAATAATTTAAAGAAAGAACTTTAATTGTTTGTGTCATCTGGGGAGAGGAGGACACTGGGTTATGGTAGAAAACTGAGGATGAAACAGTCTTGGCTAGATATTTGTAAAAATATTTTTAGTCAGAGGGTGGTGAAGTTTTGAGATACTATTCCCAAAAGGGTGGTTAACTCTGTCACACGTGATACTTGGTAAGTTTAAATCCAAGTTGGATCACTATGTGGATAGTTTAGATATGATATGACAAGGATTACACTGTACAACAATGAAAAGAAAAAGGGAAATGAGAATAGTCTTTTCTAGGGGTATTCTTTGCATAAATCACGCATATAAAATCCCTCTCTTTCTGCGACCTTCCAGTTTCTCTTAAATTACAATCTTAATTACGTTAAATACACTGATGGTTCCTTCCGTGAATGCAAACAGAATTGGGCCGAAACTGACAACTCTAAAAGTTATGAACGGATTTTGATATAATTTTAATGGGGTGTCTCTAAGGTATTTGTCAACCTAACCTATGAGATTTATGAAAATATACTCAATATTCTTTTAGTTATATTGGGCCAAATCCGTGGTAACTTACGTAAAGCTTGAGAATTTTATAACTTAATATGAATGCTTGCTATTCTTATTTAATATTTGTTGCTGTTACTATTTATATTATTTTTCACATACTAAAGTGTTTTTTCTGTACAGAAGACGGAGCTAAAAATTCCACAGACAGTTTCTGTTATATATGTGTGTCGTAGAATTAGGCAGTTATCGCCTATTTCTCGATTTCTTCGTTTGTTCGGGAAAGGACAACGACAGCCCAAAATAATAATTGGAATTGAATTTCGTTGAGTGCGCGGCGTTTTTGTTATTCGAATACTTTAAATATGGTTGGCCGGGATTGGTCTTATTTAATTAGGCTTTGGTGGTTGGAGGACTTAAACAAGAATTGCAAAAATAATCTTTAATTACGCAACAAAACATATAATACAAATAATTAATTCAGCAATGGGAAATTTATCAATAATTACCAATAATTACTCATGCCGAAAGGGCTCAATACTCTGAGCACTAACCCGATAGTTTAGGAAGAAACTACGAATGGAATCCTAGCTTTAGGCGCACAATAATTCACTTTAGTTATCCGAGATAACTCGGGAGGAGACTACTTGACGAGTCTTAGTCGGAGAGCGTCGCACCGCCTCGACGAGGCCCTTTGTTCCCAGGTTAGTTGCCAGGCCAATAAAAAGCCTTGGGCCGAGTCTCTTGGTGTGGCGGGATATCCATGAAAGCTACTCCGAGATCCTGGCCGTCGTGAAGGGAACTAGTAGGAGTTTAGTACGGGGCGTGCTCCGTTGATCACCTGGTGAGAAATCGATGGCCCCTTCGGACCCGTCAGTGCTGCTTGGTTGGGAGCCACGGCACGGCGAGGTTTGAAGACTCGGTCGGACGAACAGCAGCACATGGAGCGTGTCTTCTGAAAGATCCGAAACGTCTCCGATGGATAGGCGGGAGTGACTCACGCGGGAAGAACTTACTAACCCCCCTGTTTTATCACTGATTGGTCACTGGTTTTCAGAGAGAGAGAGAAAGCGCTCAAAATGACAAGCAAAAAAGGACCCGTTCGTCTAAAACACAACTCTGCAACATGCCAGTTAGAAAAGTGGTGCGTTGACTTTTCGGAGGGCTGCTACTCAAAATGCAGCATGGAAAGTATCTGCACTACCTGTATACTGACGCGAGAGGTGAAGAACCTGAAAGACCTCTATAGAGCCTCAGAGGAGAGAGCTAAAATTCTTGAAAGAAAGTTGCAGAAACTCGAAGCCCTTAATGCAGCTCAGATTCGATGCCTAGAAGAGGCGCCGTCCACTGACGTGTCGGAATCCCCTGGTGCCGTAGTTCTTACCCAAGCGGAGATTCCGGCATCATCTGAGGCTAAGCTAGCTGAGGCGAGAGAAAAGGAGAAAAATAAGAAAGGAAAAAAGAAGAAAAAAAAATAAAGTTGAAACAAAAGAAGAAGAACCAAAAATAGAAGAAAAACAGATAAACAAGAAGAAAAAGGGGGATAAAAAAGAAGGATAAGAATGTGGAGAGTAAAGAGGAAAAGGGGAGGCCTCTTCCACAAGGGAAGACCCCGTCTTCAGACACCAAGTTTCCGAAGGTCACCCTCATTGGTGACTCGCAAACACGGGATCTGCAGCCGCTGCTAGCGGCCCGCCTTCGCACCAGCGTGAAGGTAAGCTGCCTGCCATGACGGGGTAACCACAACATCAGAGTAGAGGCAGAGAAAGCTCAGATTTCTGAGAATTCAGTTGTTGCTCTGATTGTGAGTGGCAACGACCTCTACCTCAGAGGGGGTAAGGTTGACCTCAGTGGTAAGACCATCCAAACGAGGATGGGAACAGTGGATGACATAGGGCTTAAAACCCGCAAACGTGTCGTGGTTGGGATGCTTCCGAGAATAGGTCCCTCCCGAACCACTCACGAGAGAAACGTCGCAGTGAATAGAAGGTTGGCGGATCTCTGCACGGCAAAGGGAGTTTTCTTCGTTGACCCCTATCGTACCTTTATAGGTAGAGACGATCTCTACCAAAGGGATGGGGTACATCTCTCCTTTAAAGAGAAGGTCTTTCTCGCCAACCTAATTCAAGATGTCGTGGAACGTACCCAAAGGAGCGTTCGAAACAGAGCGAAAGCGGACGTGCGCCAGCACGCCCATGTCACTCCTGGAACGACCTTCTCGGAGGTCGTCAAAAAGGGTGCGACCACGAAAACAGATAAGCCCGAAAACGGAAGAGCATAGGGAGTCCTTCACTAGGGGACTCCCTGAAAGTTTTTCTGTTCAATGTGAGGTCAATCAGGAACAAGTTTCTTGAGTTCCGTGGCATCGTAGTAACAGAAGAACCTGAGATGGTGGTCATAACGGAGTCGTGGATAAAAACTTCAAGCCGAGATTTTGAAGGCGAATTCACGATTTCCGGTTACCAGCTCTTCCTAAAAGATAGGCCAGACAGAGAGAGTAGCGGTGTGATGTTGTATGTCAAGGATACTCTCAACTCGACGGATTGCAACATCGTATCCGACCATAAACTACTAGGTGTTGACCTAGAGATAGGTCCTGCCAGATACAGGACCCTAGTGCTTTACAGACCCCCTACCCAACTCTTAGAACAGGACAGGAGTCTGTACCAGCTGTTAGGATAACTTTTAAAAGACAGAGTGTGTATCACCATGGGTGACTTCAATACCCATGTTGACTGGGAAACGAGAGAACCCTGTGGCGAGAACGCACTACTCCTGGAGTTCGCGAACAACGAGTTCATGACTCAATGGGTGAGAGAGCCAACGAGAGGAGTCAATATCCTCGACTTGGTTTTCACCTCTGAGGATGATATCGTTGAGGACCTCTCTTTTAGCGAAGTGCTCGGTGACAGTGACCACCGACTAATTAGATTTGTAGTCAAAACCCTCAAGACAGGGCCTGCAACTAGTAAATCGAGGAAACTTGATTTAAGAAGAGCAGACTTTGCTGGTTTTCATGCTGGACTGACTGACACGAGGCTAGAAGTGTGCGATGCTGTTGAAGACTCGTGGAACAGTTTCAAAACCACATTCATGAGTCTTCAATCGCGTTTCATCCCTCTGAAATGCCCCCGTCGGTCTTCTGTTCAACCAAAGTGGTTTAATCGAGAAATCGGCCAACTGCTTAGGGAGAAGAGAAATGTGTACCGGCAATCGAAGATCTCGGGTAACTTTGACGAATACCGGAGGCTATCCAAGAGAGTGAAGTCCAGCATAAGGGCGGCTAAGCGGTCTGAGGAACTCCGAGTGGCGAGACTCCGTAAAGAGAATCTCAAGGAGTTTTTTGGATATGTAAACAACCGTAAACTAATCCGTCGAACGATTGGCCCTTTAAGGAATGAGGATGGGACATTAAAGCAACCAGATGCAGAAAATTCTAACCTGCTCAACGACAAATTCTCTTCAGTGTTTACTGAAGAGTGTGGTCCCATCCCCCAGCCGACGAGTTCCTACTCGGAGAAAAAGCTGGAGGATATGGATTTCACCGAAGGAGAAATAGAAAAAAAGATCACTGACCTAATGACGAATAAGTCACCTGGCGTGGATGGGTTTTTACCTAAAGTGTTGAAAAAAGTGCGCGATCAAGTGTCACGACACCTGAGTGCAATCTTCAACATGTCAATCCGGACCGAATGCGGTTCTTAGAGACTGGCGTGAAGCCGAGGTGACTCCTATCTTTAAGAAAGGAGACCGTAGCCAACCGTCGAACTACCAACCTGTCAGCTTGACTTCGATATTCGGTAAACTCATGGAAAGCATGATGGTGGACAAAATTACGTCGCATTTAGAGTCAAACCTGCTACTGAGGAGCTCCCAGCACGGCTTCCGAAGGCAACGGTCATACGTGACGAACCTTGTGGAATTCTTCCACTTCGTCTTCAGTGAGCACGATCGGGACAAGGCGGTGGATGTGGTCTACTTAGACTTTCAGAATGCCTTTGATAAGGTACCACACCGCCGCCTTCTCCGTAAAGTGCGAGCGCTGGGCATAGATGGAAAAATAACCGGCTGGATAGAGAACTGGCTAAATTGCAGACGTCAACGGGTGGTGGTGAATGGACATGGTTCTGAGTGGGTGCCCGTTACTAGCGGAGTGCCTCAAGGTTTTGTCCTGGGACCACTACTATTCATCATCTACGTCAACGACATGGACTGTGACATGGTTGCCAAGCTTGGTATGAACGTTGCAAAGGATGGAAATACTGCCCGCCTGCAAGATGATCTTGGGAAGATTAGGGAGTGGTCGGACACGTGGCAAATGCCTTTTAACGTGAACAAATGCAAAGTGATGCATATCGGCCACCAAAACCCCTACTTTCAGTATATCCTTAAGGGCACGTCTATTGAATCCACCGACACTAAGAAGAACTTGTGTGTAACAATCACTAGTGACCTCAAGTTCTCGAAACAGTTCATTGAGGCGGAGAAAAGGGCTCAAAGGATGCTAGGCTACATAAAGCGCCAGTTTGGATATCGGAATAAGGAGATTGTACTGTGTTTGTACAACTCACTTGTTCGACCGCACCTGGAGTATGCCGTACAATTTTGGAGTCCTTCATTTCGAAAGAACATCGCAAGATTGGAAGGCGTGCAAGCCAGGGAAACCAAACTGATTCCTTCTATCAGAAATAAAAGTTATGAAGATAGATTAAAGGAATTAGATCTGTTCTCGTTGGAAACACGTAGACTGCGTGGCCAGCTCATCGAAGTTTTCAAAATACTTCGAGGGCTCGACCATGTTGACTACAGGGATATTTTCACACTTGTTTAGAGCAGAACAAGAAATCACGGCTTTAAACTTGAACTGAAGCGTTACAACCGCGATCTGTGTGGAAAAATTTTCCCGTACAGTATCTGCGGTAGTTGAAACGCACTTCCAGTGGAAGTTGTCAACAGTAAATCTGTTGATCAGTTCAAGTCAAGACTAGACAGGGTCTTGAGAAGTGGCCGTTTAAGGACGTAAAGCATTTGAACAGAGATATGCCCACTCGACTGCTAGTCAAAAGATGCCCTCATTGAATTAACCGTAAGGTCTTCTAGAGTACTTTCTTTCCTTGTTACTACTTGTTACGAGGAAAGGAAAGGTGTAAATATCTTACTATTATTTTTGGGTGTGGGTACCACAAGTAGACGCTCGGGGAAGATTCTCCAAGTTGACGGGAAAAAGGGGAAGATTCTTTAAGTAGACGCTCAAAAGGGAAAGATTCTCCTGTAGACGCTCGAGGGGAAAAACTGTGGGGCTGAGATGGGCACTTCTTCTGGATGGGTCCTTCGATCCTGACGCCGTCGTTACAAATAAGATCCTAGCTGTGGGCCGGTATGACACTGTGTTCTATCGCTCGAGGATATGCGCTATTAGTGAATGACTCCACAGACGTCTTAAAAGAGGCCGCTGAATATCTTCTGTATTTTCCTGGCTTTGCTTACTCGGGAGCAACGTAGAGTCAGCTGATCACTACGACCTGGGGTCTTCTCCAAGGTGAGAGGAGTCTTTCTTTCGGGACTCTTCCTTAGGCGAATTCTGGCGGAATACTTCCACGATTAATTTTGCGACGGGGAATATATAGGCGTTCGCTGGAACTCGTATATTTGCTAATGAAAGCCTCACCGCCTCAGCGTTTATAGCTCGGTGGTGGGGTTTCGATGGTCCAACTGAACCGAAGAAATTCTGGGCCACTCTCGCCGGAAGTTTGCTGAGGGGCGTAGGGCATTTCTCTTCTCGATAACTCTCGTTTCACACGACTCCTTTAACAAAATCTTACTCGATCTCTCTTTCTTCGACACACCTCCCTCTTCAAGATGAAACGCACAAGGGAAGTGACATCACAACTAATAGTAATTAAAGGTGTACACCGAGTACACCCCCGAGAGTCGTGCCAATTACAAACAAAAAAGAAATAATATATACAATGTTTTTATAATAATTACACTCTGGATTTTAAGAAAACATGTTCACCCGTTATTACGACACCAATGGTAATAAATAATTCCACCAGGGTATAGCTACGACTATATATAAGCACATTCACAAAGAAAAAAATCCATAGTACCTAAAACTAAAGTTCATGGTCGACATAACCAAGGAAATTCCTCGACAACTTAAAAATTCCAAAAAATATTCAGCAGAGGCACATTGGTCCTCGGTTACACAAGATAAGGGCGTATATTTACAATAAGGGTCCTAACAAGGACCTATGTACATGTAATAATCACACAAGAATTAAGGTAGGCCTAAGTTTCATTGGGGCTAAAATCAACGGGGTTGCGACTTAGGCTATCCGCTATACAATTCTCTGAGCCTTTTAGATATGAAATTTGGAATTGAAATTCCTACAAAAATAGCCTCCAACGCATCATCTACCGTTATTATTTTTTTTATATTTTTCAAGTATGCCAGCGGTTTGTCATCTGTTTCAATGGTCAACTCTTTGCCTAATAAATAGGTCTTAAGTTTTTGCATTCCCCATACAATAGCGAGGCTTCGCGCTCGATTACATCATAATTCCTCTCACGCGGTAGCAGCTTTCGGCTAGTATATGCAATGGGGAAACACTCGTCATTAGGTCCGTATTGGACTAACACACAACTTTCCCGTCGTTGCTAGATTCTGCCCTGATGCCAAAAGGCTCGGCTGGATTAGGTTACCACGGGATCGGGGCAGACGCAGGTTTACCTTTGAGTTGATTATAACTGGCAACTGAAGATGGGGGTCCAGGCGAGTCGATCGGGGTTTCTCTTCTTTGGAGATCGCATAAGGGAAGTGAAAGCGAGGCAAAGTTCGGAATAAATCTCCTGTAGAAGAAGGTAGAGCCCATAAATGACCTTAATTGTCGTTTATTAACCGATAGCGGCATTCTCCCGATGGCTTAATTTTTTTCTTCCTGCGAGGCTAATCGTTGGTTTCCTACGCGGAATCTCAAGTAGTTGATTGTGTCGAAGGCAAAATCACACTTGTTTGTCCCGATAATAAGGTTGTGGCTTGTCAACCTTTGTAGTAGAGAATGAAGAGCAGTCAGGTGGTTTTCCAATCGTTCGTGGCAACATATATGTTATCAAAATAGAAGGACACATTAGGCAATCCGTCTAAAATCTGTCTCATCATCCGGTTGTAGTTGCTACAAGCGGTGACGAGGCCAAAAAGAAGCCTTCTAAACTTCATTAACCCTTTTTCGGTAGGAAATGCAGTAAATCTCTCTACACTGTCATTTAAAGGAATCTGATAGTACGCTTTGCATAAATCCAGTTCCGAAATATATCTCGCCCGTTCAAACAAGTGCAGATTTTGGTCAATTAGATGAATAGGCTCCGCGTCAAACACGGTAACCGCGTTCAATTTCCTAAGGTCAATACACATTCTGTATTACTCACCCTGTTTTCTTACCATGACCACGGGGGAACAATAGTCTGATTTGGAAGGCTCAATGATTTTCAGCTTTAATAAATTTTCCACCTCTCCATTAAATTATTCCCTCAGTTAGACAGGCAAGGGATATGGTTTACTGGTTAAGACTTAACTGCTTCTTGGATCGTCAACTGAATATCGTGCTCGAATTGGGTAGCACATCCAGGTACGTCGGAGATGACGTCACGGAACCGCTCGAGGGTTGCTAGGAGCTGAGCTTTCTGTTGAGGCGTTAATTGTTTGCTGATTTTGAGCTCCTTAGAAGGGGTCCGTTATCTCGGGCACGGGAAAAGGGTAATCCTCTTCTTGCTCAACGCAGGCATTTTGGACAACCCCCAGGGTAACCAGGGGTAAATTTTCGTCCAGGCCCGATTCTTCATCATTTGCTACAATGTGATGAATTCCTGCATGCCGGTGATACTTCTTGAGCAGGTTGATATGAAAAAGCCTATTTCCGCTTGGAGTTTCGATCAGATAGTCTACGGCGCCACGCTTCTCAACTATCCTAAAGGGACCTTTCCATCGGCTCAAAAAGTTTGTTAGTGTCCGTCGGGAGTAATCGCAAAACTCCCTTAAACCTCCAATCTTGAGATTTTCCATCGAAGTAGGCCATATACTTGACCAGGTTCACGTCAGCGTTTTGGTAAGCCAACTTGTCGCATTCTTCCAATTTCTTACGGAGATCGATCAAGTATTTCCTCGTCTAAACTAACATTTGTAAAGAGCTCCTTAAGGACACTCAGGGATCCACGAACATTCCTGCCATATAATAATTCAAAGGGCGCAAATCCCAAAGTACGATGGGGTGTCTCCCTATAACTGTAAAGAGCCACTGGCAGAAAACGATGTCATTCGCTCGGTTGCTCTACGCACAACTTTCGTAGAATCGCCTTGAGATTTTCTTTTAACTTCTCACACTTTCCATTCCCAGCCGGGTGGAAGGCAGTGGTAAATAAAGGCTCTATCATGAGAACTTTCCATACTTGCTCCATTAAATGAGAATTAAATTGACGGCCACGATCTGAAGTAATTTCCTTGAGTAATCCAACGCGGGCAAAAATTGAAATGAGTGCCGGGGAACATGAAACGCTGTCAATCCTTTTTAGTGTGATGGCCTCGGGGAGCCTGGTAGCAAAATCAACTATGGTGAGCATGTAACTATGTCCCTCTCTAGATGGCGGGTGAATAAATCGGACCAACTAGGTCGATAGCTGTCTTTTGACATACGTCGCACGATCGAAAGTATTGCAAAATTTCTTCGCCCCCCCCTCCTCCCCGACCAATAAAAATATTTAAAGATCAGCTTAGCAGTCTTGGTGTGGCCAAAGTAGCCAGCGAAAAGGATGTCATGTGCAGTCTGGAGTAAGAGACGCACATGTGAGCGCGGAATGCACACTGTCTGGGACTCAGAAGAGTCTCCGTGGGACCAAATGCGATAGAGAAGGTTATTATTAACCCGAAAAGTGACCAATTTGCCCCCTCTTACCGCTTCCTGTGTTCATTCGCGGGCTTTCGCTCACAGGGGTTGAAGGGAATCACATTCTTTTTGCTTTTTGGAAAAGTCCTCATTGACTAAGTTTCTACAATCGGGTTCTGCTGTTCTGGGAGTTTCTAACGGGACGGGCGCTTCGGAATCTCTCTTAGCCTGAGAGCGGGAGGTCACTGGTTGAGCCACCGGGGTCGATGAGACCTTGGGGTTCTGCCCAATCAGAACGGCACAGAACTTTATAGGGGCCGCGACTACTTCTGCCCAGCCGGTGAAATAGGCACAATCGATGTGGCACTTTACTATGGTTAACCTATTAGCACGTTCCAGATAGTCATGGACGATGGCGAACTGATCGTGATCCGGTGCTACTGGTGGAAGTAACTTATCTGAGAACACGATACACGTGCACACTGTATCTCGGACGAGGGCGGAGATACGGCATCCATTAACCGCACCTGATTCGAACCGGATGCTCCAGGGTTACTTTTATTGGATGAAAAGTTTACGTGGTGGCCAGACGGACCGGGTTCACTTGACGAGGTCTAGGATTCTGGAGGCGAAGTGGGCTGAGTGGGCGTTGCACTCACCTGGTGCACGTGGTAAGAAAATTGTTTCTCAGCTATGTGTTCTAAGGGCAATTGTATTTAACGTGCCCATCAACTTCACACAAAAAACACACGATGTTTCTTCTGGGGAGTGCTGACGGAGGAGGATTGGAAGAGAACAGCCGATTTTCCTCCTTGATGGGAAATTGCTTCAGTTTTGACTTAACCGGGCCAATTATCTGGACAGATTTTCCTTTATTTTGAGGGAAGGAGGGGCAGTTCTGAAAACGCGACTTGGGGGACATGGGCTCATTTTCTTTGCCTCCTTGAGATAACAAATATGGCTGGCGGCATATACGTCAGCTTCTTCTACACATTTCTTGAAGTTGTTACATCTTTTTTCCTTGATGAAGGATCGTATTTCTGAAGGAAGGGATGTTAAAAATTGACCCTGCAGGAGGAAATCAATGAGGGCGTCGTAATCTTGAGGTACTTTGGAGGCGTTTAGCCAAAGATTTAGGAGTCTTTGAAGGGTAAACCCAAATTGTTTAAAAGTCTGTTTGGGTTGAATACGACTATGCCTTAAATTAACTCGATAGAAGTTGGGAGTCATGTTACAGGCAGAGAGCAATTCTGCTTTTAACGTGGAGTAATCGATGGTTGCTTCCGAGGGGAGGGAGACAAAGATATCCCTCATGGAGTTGTTTAAGAGTGGCAACAACCTCATTTTCTCGATTCTGATTTTATGAGCCCGAAATCTGACCCTTTCTTCTCTCACTTTCTCTTCTCTTCTTTTTTTCTCTCTCTTTTTTCTTCTCTTACTTTTTCTCTTTCTTTTTTTTCTTATTTTTCTCTTTCTCTATTTTTTTCTCTCGCAGTCCATTCTTTTGTCTGTGTGTAGGACATCAATTCTCTCCCATTTAATCCTAAAGATTCTCCTTGTGTTTTAAATATGTCAAACGACGACATTCTGACTTGTTCACCACCAAAACCTTCACGCACTCGAGAAAATATAAAAGGGTTTTATTGACCCAAATTTTACGCTCGGGTAACCACTTGTGCGGCGGAGGAGGGGGCAGTCACGTCGACGAGTTTTAAGGAACCCAAAATACGCACACCGAAAGGAAATGTACACATAAGAAGGAAAGTTGCTCCAAACGAGGCAAATCCTAACGTTCTCTGCACCCTATTTAAAATTTTCTCGGATGTATGTATACCAGCGCAAATAATTAATTAAGAAGATTTTTGTCTCTTGAAATCCTCAAACCACCACTTTGAAAGCCTTTGTTTAATCCTCACTAATGACCCTTAAATACCTGACACCAGTTTAATATAATAATATAATAATATATATATATATATATATATATATATATATATATATATATATATATATATATATATATATATATATATTTAAAGGCCCAAGGAAAATGGACAATTGGTAACATAACCCGGAAAAACGCTAAGGAAAATATTATATGTACCAATGAAAGCTTAAGGAAAATGGGAGAAGTAGAGAACGGAAAGATAAACAAACAATTTTAACCGTTATATGAAAATAAATAAAGAAGTTGGATTCCAACCTATGTCATCAAGCGCTCATCGCCAGAGCTACTATCCTCACCCATATATATATATATATATATATATATATATATATATATATATATATCGTAGAATTAGGCAGTTATCGCCTATTTCTCCATTCCTTCGTTTGTTCGGGAAAAGACAACGACAGCCCAAAATAATAATTGGAATTGAATTTCGATAAGTGCGCGGCGTTTTTGTTATTCGAATACTTTAAATATGGTTGGCCTGGATTGGTCTTATTTAATTAGCATTTGGTTGTTGGAGGACTTAATAATTGCAAAAAAAACTATAATTACACAACAAAACATATAATACAATAATTACACCCTCTAGTTATTAATTAATTCAGCAATGGGAAATTTTTTTATTAATTACCAATAATTACTTATTACGCAGGGGCTCGATACTTCGAGTACTAACCCGATAGGGTTTAGGAAGAAACTACGAACGGAATCCTAGCCTTACGGGCACAATAATTCACTTTAGTTATCCGAGATGACTCGGGAGGAGACTACTTGATGAGTCTTAGTCGGAGAGCGTCGCACCGCCTCGACGAGGAAAAGAAAGGTGTACATATCTTACTATTATTTTTCGGTGGGGGTACCACAAGTAGACGCTCGTGCAATATTCTTCAAGTAGACGGGAAAAAGGGGAAGATTCTCCAAGTAGACGCTCAAAAGGGGAAGATTCTTCTTTAGACGCTCGAGGGGGAAAACCCCTGTGGTGCTGAGACTGTGCGCTTATTCTGCACGGGTCCTTCGATCCTGACGCCGTCAGTGGATGATTCCACAGACGTCTTAAAAGAGGCCTCCGAATACCTCTTGTATTTTCCTGGTTTGGCTCACTCGGGAGCAACGTAAAGAGAGCTTACCACCACGACCTGGTGTTTTCTCCAAGGGTGGGGAGGGACATCTTCGGAACTCTTCCTTGGGCGGATTCCGATGGAATATTTCCACGATTAATTTTGTTATGGGGAATATATAGGCATTCGCCGGAACTCCTATATTTGATAACGGAAGCAATTAAGCCCTGCTTCACCGCCTCAGCGTTTATAGCTCGGCGGCGGGGTTTTGATGGTGCAACTGACCTGAAGAAATTCTCGGCTAATCTCGCCGGAAGTTTGCGGACGGGCGTAGGGCATTTCTCTTCCCGATAACTCTCGTTTCACACGACTACTTTAAACAAAATCTTACTCGATCTCTCTTTCTTCGACAATGTGCATCAGTTACATTCAGACAATACAAGAGACAGTTGACTAAACATGTGAAGAAACTTTATCAGCTGTACTTTGGATGTAAAGTGGGTGTCCAGGACAAACGCTGGGCACCTCAGATATGTTTTGTCAGATGTACAAGTTCCCTTTCTGCCTGGGTGAAAGGCAAAGGGCCTGGCCTCATGTTTGGCAATGGTCAGGAGGGAGCCAAACGACCATTCAACGGATTGTACTTCTGCTTAATAGATATTAAAGGTGGGCATTCACCGTGTTTTCTTTCCTGGTCTTTAATATATTTTCAAGAGATGTTTAAATTAAAAAGATCGAAAAACATACTATGTTGTACTTCCACTATTTTTGCATGTGATATCCACTTTTAGTCTGATTTAATTTTATTTCACTGCAGGTCACAACGGAAAATGCAAGAAATCTATAAGTCTGAGTCTGTTATTCGCCCTCTAAACTACCAAGCGATGACACGAGCCACTCAGACGATTCAGAATCTCAAGATACACCATATTTGGCACAGCTTAAATCTGACAAGAAACCACACCTCATCACCCAACTGGAACTCAATGATCTAGTTCGTGATCTAACACTTACTAAGCAACAGAGTTAAGTTCTGGCCTCACGTCTGCAACATTGGAACCCGTTGGGTGCAAATGTCCGAATTACAGTATTTAGGAAGCGTTCTGCAGATATAAAGCAATTCTTCACTTTTGAAAACAACTTCACTTATTGTAATGATATCAGAGGCCTATTCAATGCCTTTGAGCTGACCTATGGACCAAATAAGTGGGGGTTATTCATAAATGCATCCCTTTACAGTATAAAAGCGGTTCTGTTGCACATTAGGAACAGCATGCCTTCAGTTTTAAGAGAGACATGTGAAAACCTTTCTTTTATTCTAGACCGCATAAGTTACAAGGAGCATGAGTGGCTAATTTGTGCGTACTTGAAAGTAGTAGCCCTACTTAATGGGCTACAAACTAGATGGAACAAGTTTATGTGCTTCCTTTGCAAGTGGGACACTGGGGCCAGATCAGAACATTATGTACGCTCAGAATGGTCAGCTCGGTAAACTATGACGCCTGGATTCCATAATGTATTCATGCGCCACCACTTAAGAAGGAGAAAATCATTTTTCCCCTACTGCATATAAAGCTAGGCCTAACGAAGCAATTTACCAAAGCACTGCAACATAACAAACTATGTTTCCAGTACCTAAAAGCGATCTTCCATAAAATAAGTGATGTCAAGATTAAAGCTGCCATATTCGTAGGCCCTCAGATTAATCAACTTATAGCAGATGAGAACTTCGAGGCAACAATGGATGAAACTTAGCTATCGGCCTGGCATGCATTCAAAGGACTTCTGGGAAAGCACCAAGGGGCCCATCGAGAGCGTATAGTGGAGAGACTAATTAAGTGCTACCAAGATCTCGGATGCAATATGTCACTGAAGATACATTTTATTCATTTTCATCCGTCCTTCTTCCCAGAGAATGCAGGAGATGTGAGTGATGAACATGGAAAGAGGGTCCATCAAAATATAGCGTCAATGGAAAACGGGTATAAGGAAAATGGAGCCCTGCTATGCTGGCTGACTTTTGATGGAACCTGAAGTGTGACACACCTGAGACGTCCTACAAACGAAGAGGTAAATATTCAAATGTAGTGTTGATGCATTATATAATGCTAGCAAACATGCTGATTCATTATATATTCATGAATTAATTACAATGGACACATTTAATCTGACTTTGGGAGCGAATTACATTTATGGTATTGTGGAAATCGGTATTAAATGCATAATTATTAAATCGGTAATTTGCGAGACAATGTTACGTGATGGGAAATCTTTGTTATCAAATTCGAATTCAGCAAAGTCAACTTCTAAATAAAATGCACATGAGACAATGGGGTTTTGGTGGTCGAGAATATATCGGCAGGTGGTTCACCTAGATAGCCCCCTGTGTCTTTTAGTGCATCAGACAAATTCGTCCTCACTTTGTTGAGGCTTACCATGTTCCATTATATCGTCGTTTGAGCACAGAAGCCTACTTCGCGAAGTCTTCCGGGCGTTTCGACTGACTCCATTCTTTATAGGTTCCAGGGATTGAAACCAAATTGAAATTTTTATTTTTCATATTGGGCAGCGAGGGACTAGTGATTGCTATTGGTTGAGGTGTATATGAAACGGTTTTACCAAGGGGCCTATTGAGGTGAACCCTGACTGAATAAAATACTACAGCACATAATGCCACATCACTATGAAGAGCAAGTTCGGTTTTGTAAATATTAGGTGGCCATAATTTTAATAGGGCGTAAAGGAGTAATGACTAGGGGCATTGATTCATGCCAACCATATATTATGGTAGGGAAAATGACTACACATGAGGGTTAAAGGATATTTTTTCACTTTCATATTCTGTAGAAAATATAGTTTTTGAAGCATTGTGACGACGAGACCTGGGCGATAGTTTTAGACAATAAATGCTTATCGCTTTTTTATTACAATGGTATCTTAGAAATAATAAACCAAATACCACAACTACAGAGTTTAAGTTTGCATTGGTACCAAATGATGCAAAATATCACCAAGATTAACTAAAGCAAAATTTAGAAAATTAGTACCAATAAATATTTTAGAATTGCCTAAGTTTCTGACTATCCTGTATTAAGGACACAATGATTTAGTGTTTTTAATAGTGTGAGGAAACAAGCACATGGTGGGAAAAATAACGTTGAATTTAAGCATTGCCTCCACGTGATGGACCTCGTTGTCGCTTAGAACAATTTTCCAAGCTCAAGAGCGTGAGAAACAACAGGAGCGGGCTGATGGAATGCCGCCCTTATCAATCCGAGTATTTAGACAAGGAGTTTTCCCCACATCCGCGCCTCCCCCCTTCCAGCTACGCTGGGATCGCCGCGGTCGCACTATTCAAACGATGGACGATAGTCCCCCCTCTTCTATGGGGTAAGCTCCCTCACTCCAGGCGTAGATATATACCCGTGTCGCCAGGAATCGAAGAGATTGTGTGCGAGAAAAGCTCACGCGAGCAGACTATCTTACTCCTCCTCGATTCGGGTTGTCATACGCCGAAGGCAAGGAAATTTTGCAGGATAAAATCGAATATGCCTCCTTGGATAAAACAAATATCCACCCTAGATTTGTCAAAAATCCTCTCTCCGTAAGAATATCCGTCTGACTCTGTGAATCGTATCCATCTCCAAAGAAGAACCCAAGTCTTGTCCCAAAAGGCTTCATTGAAGATTAATCTAGGCGCAATACCCCCTTAATTACGCATAGTCGTTCAAACAACCCGTCTAATGTCTCAGAGAAACTCACCCTCCGTTTTCTTCGAAGGAATTCCACCGGAAACATTCGCAGCCTCAACTCTCGAAGGCTCCCCCCCCCTCCCCTGCCATCTCAAAGGAATACTTCAACTCCGAGCAAGTTGACCCTGGACCCCGTCGAAGTGACTCAACCTTTATCCCCACTTCCCAGGAAACGACCATCTTCTCCCCCTCCAATTTGTATGTAACGAATATTTTAGATTCCCCAAAATTTATAATTGCCGCCTACTGTCTCCCCCCTTCATTTTCATTGTGTGCTTACTATGGGTCCGTGTAAAGCCCTACTTTAATTCCATTCAGCCTGCCCATTTTTATTGCATTTTAAATACCTAATCTTATTACTGGCACGTTAACCACTGTAACTCTTTGTATTATTATATATCCTTGATTGTTCTACCATTTAACCTAAGTTATTAATATGCATTAAAGTCTATTTTTGTCGACTCCTTTACTTTAAACCTTTGAGCTCATCGTAGCCGTGCAATAGCCCTGTAACCAGGAAGCCTTAACACTCAGACAATACAGAGAATCAAAGGAGCTCTATTGGACTAGCCCTCTCTTACGAGAATCTGACCTCGTAATCGGACCCGACCGACCAAAAGGAATTAAAAAGGAAACCCCGCGCACTCTAAAATCAAATATAATAGATATATTTATGGTATATAGGGACCTATACCAGGACAAATTGTAACCTAAAGAAAGAAGCTGAAGGTCAATTCTTATGGGGAGGGGACATCACGAGAACACTCGGGTTCATACGATGGATATTTTGGACGGGTCCGCCCGACGGGCTAGTGAGATTTGCATAACGATCATTATGACAATTCGTATAAAGCCTGTGGGAATCAAGGACTGGTCCTCCTTTGTTGTTAAAGGCGCCCAGTACCCTGTCAGGAAGTGTGGACTCGAAATCCCCTTCGAAGTTTATGTAGCCGGAAAAGTAATTGGTTGTGTGCGTGAAGAGGAGAAAGATAGTAAGGTTTGGTAATTAGCTATGTGTGATGACCTGTGTGGATGGAAATGTACGCTCCAATGAGTCAAACTAAGGTACGCCGGCACGTGGGACGAGCTCCCTGCGAATGTTGAAAAAATCATCGGCCGCTCTCGCGGGAAATCGATTGATTTTTTTTTTAATTTTAGGAGCCTATCTGGCTACAATCCACTTAGGCACAAGTCGCAGCAATCACGACACCCGAGCACTAGACTACTTTAAAATATAAATATGAAAAACAACAACAATAAAAAGTGAAAATTGCAACAAGGAGGAATTAAGGAACGTGCGAACAACAAAGAAAAAAAAACGTAGTTAAATAAAAGGGAGAAGGCCTGCCTCCCCTCAAAGTCTATAAGTCCATCAGTCAGTGTGCACGGCGAACTCGTCTCAAGTACAAAGGAAAGGTGGTAGCGACCCCGCCCATCCCGATACCGGGACAGGTAACGTGCGTGGAGATCGCCCAGACTGGGACATTCAACAAGAATGTGCCGAACAGTCTGTAGGACAACGCACTATTCACAGTAGGGCACTAGCGAGTGCTCCATCAAATGGCGGTGCGTCCCGCGAGTGTGTCCAATCTGAAAACGACAGAAAGCAACCTGAAGCTTTCGCAGAATTGGGGGGATAGGTCCATGGAAACAGTCGCGGCGCAATGGCACGCAACTTTACGTTCCCTTCGACCGTCTCCCATCTTCTTTGCCAAGCAGCCCGAAGAGCTGCCCGTATTCCTGCCTTGTAGTTGGCGTGACGAAGAGCGAAACGCTAGTCCGGTCACCGAGTCCTCGCGGAGTCTTTGGCGCCCTCATTCCCCGCAATTCCTACATGTCCAGGAACCCAGCAGAAGATAATCTCGACATCCGCCCGGCTTGCCAAAACCGTGGTGTCGTGGATATCGCGAACCAGGGGATGCGGAGATTCCAATCGCCCGAGAGCACTCAGGGCGCTTTGTGAGTCGCTATAGATCACAGTCCCCGAACCGGACAAGTTGCGTAATCTCCTGTACCGAGTGGTGTATTGCCACCAGCTCGGCCGTGAAGACAGACGCAGCGCCTGGCAGAGCCCCTCTGACTTCAAACAGACGGGATACGACGTGTAAGCCAACCTCCTCTTTGGCACGAGAGATATCCCTAGCTCTCGGAGGAGTTTTCAAGCGTTAAACCCAAAGGGCTTAGGGTGTATGACTGGCTACACTCGGTGGTATAGCCACTGTCGAAATCAGCTGCGGATGAAGTGAGAGCTGTTGGCGACTGAGGCAGGCGCCCGGCCTGCGCGTACAAGCAAATAGTGAACTGTGCACGGCGCAGAGCGAGTGGCATCTCCCCAGCATCGACTAGTAGGCTCTCAATGGAGAAAGTGCGGAAGGCATCGGTCGCTAGGCGAAGGACGGTGTGGTGGATCGAGTCCACCTTCCGCAAAAGACCCTAAGGCTGCGGATATGAGTCTCCCAGGTGAGGCGTCGGTCGAATACAAGACCAAGGTAACCGTGCGATTCAACCTCATCCAGGCGCACCCCATTAAGAACAAAATCTGGGTTGGGGTGGAGCCGTAAATGGCGGCAGAAATGCATATCCTTAGTCTTGGCCAAAGAAAACTGAAACCTGTGCGCTTCAGCATAGCGAGAGACGCGGTTCAATGCCTGTTGGAGTGGACGCCCCAGAGTTGGCATCTGGGCCGCGCCAAAAGAGATCAAAAGGTCGGCCACGTAGAGCAAGGCGAGAACATCTTCCGGTAGCACCTAAGTGATGCCGTTGATGCTCAGGGCCTCATAGTGTGGAGAGTCTTCATGATACCGTATCCCCATGCTGCATCATAAGCCTTCTCCAGATCGAAAAACACCGTTGCGAAGTGCTGTCTAAGAAGGAAGGCCTCGCAGACAGCATTTTCCAGTCGAAGCAGAGCATCCGACGTGGAATGGAACTTGTGGAAGCCACACTGTGCAGAACACAAATGGCCTCCGCTGTCCAGAAAAAAAGGCTAATCTAACATTTCACAATTTCTCCATCAACTTGCAAATGCAGGAGGTTAGAGAAATTACGCGGAAACCGGCCAGGGTAGAATGATCTCTCCCCGGTTTGCGAAAAGCTAGCACAGTCACGATTCACCAGGAGTCTGGGAGAAGACCCTCGACCCAGATCCTTTTGAACAAATCTAAGAGAAAGGCCATGCCTCGCTCACCCAGGTGTCAAAGAAAGGCGTAAGGGACATCATCCGGACCACGGGCGGTGTCCGCGCAGGAAGCAAGAGTTGAACGTAACCCACTTAGAGTAAACCTGTCGTTGAAGGATTCTCCGCCTCTGTAGAAAAAGTCTAGCCGGTGGCCTTCCGTGACATCACGACGTGCATTGAATTCTGGCGGAGCAGCATCCGGGCTAGAGAATACGGAGAAAGCGGTCGCGAAGGATTCCGCTACGGACGCGGGGTCCGAGATTGCGGTCCCATTCTCCTGGAGAACGGAAGGGGGTCCTGCAAGAACTTGCCACGAATCCTTTTGACTCACTTCCACACCTCTGCTAGGGGGGGGTCTTCCCGTTAAGTGAAGAAACGTATACACGCCAAGAAGACCGGCGGGTGTGCTTCGAAATATTCCGGGACCTAGCCCTAGCCCGACGAAATTCAGCGACAGTGAAATCGTTCGGGCGGCGCTTAAAGCGCATGTAGGCATAACGCTTCTGTTTGAGGGCCGTCTCACATTCTACCGACCACCACGAGAGTGGTCGTCGTAGAAGCGACGATGAGGTTGCCGGAGAAGAACTCAACGGCCTCATCTACCGACCTAAACTTCTTGACTGAAATAGAGAATTCAGTCATTTCCCGAAATGCAGGCCCCTGCGCCCGCGCCAAGCACCACCGGAGTCGGTTCTCGGGGGGCAGTGGCCCAGAAAATGATATTTGAATGAGAAAGTGATCACTACCATGGAGGTCATTGACCCCTCCCCCCCCCCTCCAAAAGAAAATCAAAATCAGTCTGTGTATCCGGAGAGCACAGAAATAGATCACGGCAAGAAAATAAGGCGGTTCTCGGGCAGTGATGCGTAAACTCATCCACATTTAAGACACCTATCTTAAGCTCTTCGATCAGATTGCCAAGGACTTGTCCCTTGGGATTTATTGAGTAGTCTCCTCAGGATGTCTGTCATTCAGATCTCCATCAAGAGAAAAGGCCTCGGCAACCGTGACACGACGTGAAGAAAGTCCCCCGCGTCGAAGTCAGCTAATGGTGGAATGTACGCAGAAATGATAGTATACCTCCGAACCAGGTGAAAGGCACAGCCACTGCCTGAACGGAGGCATCTAAAGTGAAAAGAAGAACGGAGACATCATGCCGGGTGTAAACTGCGCATTTCCCTGCCAGGCCCCCATCCCGTAGTGGTGGGGTCGCAATACCCTTATATCCCAGGAGGATGGGCAAGGGGCACGCGCCTAGCATGGTCTCCTGTGGATAAATAGCTAAAGGGGAACGGGACGAGAAGAGCCTCCGCAGCTCCTCCCAATTGGTCCAGAGTCCGCGGCAATTCCGTTGAAGGACTATGCCCTCCAGGCCTAGCTCGCAGGAGACGCGGGGGCCCTCCTCGAACAGACTCTCACGGGAATGGCCGTACGTACGCTTCCCGGGGGCAGAACCCCGGGCGTTGTTGGCCGGACAAAGCGCTGAAGGCGCTGTCGCCTTCGAGGACTTATTGAGGACGGGTTGGGCTCGCGATGCGACTCTTTTCCTCCCTCCGTCTTGAAACCTTAGGCGGGCGTTGTGGCTTCGGAGGCGAGGGGCCCTCTTTTCGAGTATCCACCGTCTCCGAGCCACTCAGCCCACCACTAGGGGGGGGGGGCGAAGGAGCCGAAGCTCCTTTCTTGCTGTCCTCCTTTCGGGGGGCAGCTTTAGGAACCCCGGACGAGGGCCTGGCGACCAACTTTAGGGATGTTTCCTTCTGTGAGTCTAACGACTCGGTGGAGGCGTATGGCCGTTTTGCCTTACGGAAAACGGTCACGCTGGGGGAAGAGATGGGAGCCCTGATTTTACCCGGGGCTGGGTGTGAACCCTGTGCAGACAGCTTTACCAGGGGAGTGCCCCGGTTGAGTAGAACCCGCAGAAGGGCTCCAAATGGGCGCAGAAACAACCGTGCTTGTTGGCCTGGATGGGCCAGGAGCAGAGGGTGTCTTTCTTAGCATTGAGGCGTAAGACGTCCCAGGCAGAGCCGGGTGCGCCAGGACCAAGTCCTTAGCCTCGCGGAATGAGAGACGATGCTGGGCCTGAACCGCCAGGATTTCTTTCTCAAGAAGCGTGGTTCGGCTCCCGCAATTGACACCCTTGGCCACACACAATTTGGACTTATTGTGTGTGGACTTGGAGCAATTTACACAGACTTCGGGTGACCCCAAATGTGTACGTCTAGATGAGCAATTTGTATGGCCGAAGCGGTGACAGTAATAGCACCGCCGCGGCAGTGGCACGAATGCCTTCATGCGGTATCGGTACAACCGGCACGCACCGACTCATGGAGCTTGTTACTTAAGAGTGTAGGAGTGGGTCTTGAGGCCCCTTCCTGTTTTCTCTTCACACGCTTGACCTTGACCACCCCGTGGTCGGAGAGCTCTAGAGTGATATCTTCTATGGAGTAGTCAACGAGTTCCCTCGCATAAACTACTCCTTTCACAAAGTTCATGGTAGAGTGCGGCGTCACACTCACCGGGGTGCAAATATCTTGGCCGCCTCGGAGGGATCCGTCGCATTCGCAATAAGTCTCCCGTCCGAGAAACGGGTCACCTTCGGCTCTCTAACAATCATACTAGCTAAAGCTCTCAGCTGATGGATCATGTTGCCCTTGGAGCAAATAACTAAGAAGCGTTTGAAGCCAGCGGGTTCGAAAACGCCGGGTAATCTATGAATAAGTGGCCCCGATGTAATCGAGGCTCCGCCCCGCGCACTTTTGGGCTTAGTCAGGGGCTCTGCACCCGGAGGGACAGAGAAGCTGGATGTCCCGATCTTGGCTTGGTTGCTTACCGAAGTGGCAGCAGACCCATCCGTCCCCGCAGCCCCCGCGAATGGAGAGTAGCCCAGAGTCTTATTGTCCTTTTTTTTCCCTTTAGGAGCGGAGGGCGGGGAATGAACCAGCTTCTCCCCTCGGCCGGCAGGAGCCCCCATGCCGGATAGACCGGCCTAAGCAAGGTCCTTCTCCGAGATGGACAAAAAAGGTCCTGGCAGTCGCACCAACTGCCTTAAAAACCCTAGCAGTTTGAGGAGGACCTTGCATAGGTGCGGACTTGAGTTCGGTGCTTGGCGCCGAGCCCTGATTCGCTCCCATGGAAGGCCCTACCGTCTGAGGCTTTGTTGCCTCTAGGACCATGTCTATCTCGACGGGGGGGATGCTTCCAGTTGGCCATCCCCGCCAGGACATCGCAGGTCCCATTCGCAATGGTGTCATAAGTCGAGTCTCGGGGGGTACAGGCCTTGTCCTCCCCCTAGGTTTAATATTATAGCCAGCCGGTTTGCCCTACCGAGCCGCTGCAACGGGGAGCGGTCGGCTATGGGCTGCCTTTCTTGACAGTCGCCTTGGAAAGTAAAGAAGGGGACTGCCACTGGAAAGAGGGAGGTGCCCGAAGTCACCTCCAGGCAAGGGGTTGAGGGGGAGTCCCCTACACCCGTAGGCGAAGAGGAGTAAGCCTCCTCTCTGGTTGAGAGATTTGGAGGGTCCCCTGTTAGAGCACAGTGGGAGAACCTCCATTTTTTCTGTGGAGCTGCCAGAAGGCGGCTGCGTTGATCGTGAGGGGAAAAGGGAAAGATGTTTTTTTTGTTTGGAACCCCATTCTTCCTGCGGGTAGCAAACACTCATCACCCCTCGCAGTAGCCCACCCTGCAAGAGGTGCGGACGGGGCTGGCAGAGCCAGGTCCCGCCATTCAAGGCCACCCCTCCCACCTGGTGACCTGGCAGCCCTTCGTCATGGCGGCTCCACCTTAGGCATGGGGTAAAATTGATAGAGTGTGAAGGGAGAAAGAAAAGGGATGTGAGGGAGGTATGGGTGGGGATGAAGCAGGTTATTAAAAATCCACCATCCCAAACCGGAGCTCAGGGGTTAGGAAACATTGTCCCTTCATCCCTAAGCCCCGATCCCGGATAGTTGGCTGAGAAGGTCAGCATATACCCCGTGAAAATAGAGGCTGACCAGAGAAAGTTGTGGGAGAGGTTGTAGGAAAAGTGACGAAATAGGGCAGAAATACATGCTGTCTGAAAGAAGGAGAATAGGCTAAGCTGGGGCCGTACGGTGCGTTGAGTCCCGTCAGCACGGCGGCCAGGAATGCAATTCGCCGCCCCCCTACGCGGGCGGGGAATCGAACCTGGTATATATGCACCGAGATTCGACGTTTTATTCACGATGTTAAAAAGAGCTCCCGTAAAAGGTCATTAAAAGACTTCTTTTTTCGTATCAGTAAATGCAGCAAAGAAAAAAGATCTATTTCGAAGATGAAATTGGATAAATAAAACGTCGATTCTCTCTATTTTGATTTTTTTTTATTTCACTTCGAGTTAAAAATAAAGATAAAATTTCCGATTTAAATATTCGTCACTACAGCGAAAAATTGTTGAAATGACATTTTCAAACGATAAATACCTAATAAGTTGAAGACAAGTAAAAATGGATGACTTCGGAACAAAATATAAATAAAACAGAAATTTTAAATGTCGAAATCTGGTTTGGGGATTTAGTATCCAAGGCAAAATAAAAGAATTTTATACACAACTCTGAACATATTTTTTTAATGAGCGAAAGTCTGAAATTCAATAAATCGATATATTTTTAGCAATGCGACATGAAATGGCGGAATAAATTTCGCACATGAGCTAATTAATGTGAGGTGATTTCAAAAGTAGGCCTATTCTTTCTGACTCATTTTATTGGGTAGGCTCCATTTTGGGTACTGTTTGGTTATTGAAAAAAGGATGGTGTCCAATGATGGTCTTCTCAATGGCTAAAAAAATGAAGAGCAAAACAGTAAAAAAACAAAAAAAGAAAGAAAAGGATTTTTTTTTTTATAGAGCCCATCTGGCAACTGCCCACTTGGGCATAAGTCGCCGAAAAACACGACAGCCTAGAACTAGGCTACTTTAAAAAAAATATGAAAACAACGATATAAATTGGAAAACTTAACAATCAGGAAGCAATAACCGGCAGCGGGGGAGGTACCCTCACCCCGGTGCAGGAGAGTGCAACCTACAAAAACACAATAACAAACGACAAACAAAAAGAACCTTAAATAAAGGGAAGAAGCCCGGCCTCCCCCCAAAAGTCAACAAGTCCACAAGTCAATGTGCACGAACTCGTCCTAGGCACAAGGGAAAGGCGGTAGCGACCCCGCTCATCCCGGTACCGGGACAGGTATCGTGCGCGAAGATCACCCAGACTGGGACATTCGACAAGAATGTGGCGAACAGTCTGGGGGACGGCGCAGTCATCGCAATAGGGCGCTAGGCGAGCGCTCCATGAGATAGCGATGCATCACACGAGTATGTCGGATTCAGAGACGACAGAAAGCAACCTGAAGCTGTCGCGGCATTAGGGGATAGGTCCATGGGAACAGTCGCGGTGCAATGGCACGCTACTTTAAGTTCCCTTTGACCGTCTCCAATCTTCTTTGCCAAGCAGTCCAAAGAGCTGCCCGTATTCCTGCCATGTAGTCGGTGTGAGGAAGAGCGAAACGCTGGTCCGGTCGCAGAGTCTTCGCGGACTCTTTGGCGCCCTCATTCCCCGCAATTCCTACATGTCCAGGAACCTAGCAGAAGATAATCTCGACATCTCCTCGGCTCACCAAAACAGTGGCGTCACGGATATCGCGAACCAGGTGATGACTGGCGTCTCTCGGCGGCATAGGCACCATTGAGATCAGCTGCGGATGCAGTGAGAGCTGTTGGCGACTAAGGGAGGGGCCAGGCTCTCGCGTACAGGCGAGTGATGCACTGCACGCGGCGCAAAGCAAGTGGCATCTCCCCAGCATCGACCAACAGGCTCTCAATGGGGGAAGTGCGGAAGGCACCGGTCGCAAGGAGAAGGCCGTTGTGGTGGATCGAATCCACCTTCCGCAATACACGCTCGGCTGCGGATGCATAAAACTCGCATCCGTAGTCGAGATTCGAACGAACAAAGGATCGATAAAAAAGTTAGGCAGTAGCCCTGTCAGCGCCCCAAGCGCTGAACGTCACGGAACGGAGAATGTCCATGGCGCGGGTACAAGAGACCCTAAGGCTGCGAATATGAGTCTCCCAGGTGAGGCGTCAGGCGAATGCAAGACCACATCCAGGCGCACCCCCATTAAGAAACAAATCTGGGTCGGGGTCAGCTGTGGATGGCTGAAGAAGTGCACCACCTTAGTCTTGGCCAAAGAAAACCGAAACTTGTGCGCTTCGGCATAGCGAGAGACGCGGTTCAATGCCTGTTGGAATGGACGCTCCAGAGTTGGCTTCTGGGCCGCGCCAAAAGAGATCGAAAGGTCGTCCACTTAGAGCATAGCAAGAACATCTTCCGGCAGCACCGAGGTGATTGCCGTTGATGCTCAGGGCAAAGAGTGTGACACTGAGTACACTTCCCTGCGGGACACCCTCTTCCTGCTCCTTTGGACGGAGAGAGCTCCCCCCACCCGTATGCAGAATCGACGATCTCGCAAAAATTCAGATATAAACATTGGAAGGTGTCCCCTCGCCCCCATCGTGTGGAGAGTCTACATGATACCGTATCGCCATGCGGTATCATGGGCCTTCACCAGATCAAAAAACACCGTGGCGTAGTGCTGTCTACGAAGGAAAGCCTCGCAGACGGCATTTTCCAGTCGGAGCAGAGCATCCGACGTGGAGTGGAACTTACGGAAGCCGCACTGTGCAGAAGACAGATGGCCTCCGCTGTCCAGGAAATAGGCTAATCTAACATTTACCAATTTCTCCATCAACTTGCACACGCAAGAGGTTAGAGAGATTGGGCGGAAACCGGTCGGAGTAGAGTGATCTCTCCCCAGCTTGCGAAAGGCGAGCACAGTAGCGATTCGCCAGGAGTCTGGGAGAAGACCTTCCACCCAGATCCTGTTGAACAAATCTAACAGAAAGGCCATGCCTCGCTCACCCAGGTGTCGAAGCATGGCGTACGGGACATCGTCCGGACCATTGGCGGTGTCCGCGCACGAAGCAAGAGCAGAGCGCAACTCACTCACAGTAAACTATTCGTTGAAGGGTTCTCCGCCTCTGGAGGTAAAGTCCAGCCGGCGGCCTTCCACGACATCACGACGTGCATTGAATGCTGGCGGAGCAGCATCCCGGCTAGAGAATGCGGAAAAAGCGGTCTCGAAGGATTCCGCCACGGACGCGGGGTCCGAGATTGCGGTCTAATTCTCCTGGAGAACAGGAGGGGGGTCCTGCGAGAACTTGCCCCGAATCCTTTTGACTCGCTTGCACACCTCAGCTAAAGGGGTCTTCCCGTTAAGTGAAGACAGGTATGCCCACCAAGAAGAGCGGCGGGCGTGCTTCGAAATATACCGGAACCTAGCCCTAGCCCGACGAAATTCAGCGACAGTGAAATAGTTCGGGCGGCGCTTATAGCGCATGTAGGCATAACGCTTCTGTTTGAGGGCCGTCTCACACTCGGCCGACCACCATAGGAGTAGTCAGCGTGCAAAACGGCCAGATGTCCTAGGAATGGTAGTCAGGTCCACGGCGATGAGGTTGCCAGAGAAAAACTCAACGGCCTCATCTAACGACCTAAACTCCTCGACTGAGATAGAGAATTCAGTCATTTCCTGAAATGCAGGCCACCGCGCCCGCGCCAAGCACCACCGAGGTGGTCTCTCAGGCGGCAGTTGCCCTGGAAATGATATTTGAATGGGAAAGTGATCACTACCATGGAGGTCATCGACCACCCCCTAATCAAATTTAGGCTGTGCATTCGAAGAGCACAAAGATAGGTCAAGGCAAGAAAATGAAGCGGTTCTAAGACAGTGATGCGTAAACTCATCTACGTTTAGGACACCCATCTCAACTCAAGCTCTTCGATCAGATCGGCAAGGACTTGTCCCCTGGGATTTATGAAGTAATCTCCCCAGAGAAGATGCCTGCCGTTCAGATCTCCAAGCAAGAGATAGGGCCTCGGCAACCGTGACACGACGTGGAGAAAGTCCCCCGCGTCGAAGTCAGCTGACGGTGGAATGTACGCAGAAATGATAGTATACCTGCTATCCAGGTGCAGCTGCACAGCCACTGCCTCAAAGGAGGTATCTAAAGAGAAAGGAAGAACGGAGACATCATGCCGGGTGTAAATCGCGCATCCCCCAGCCCGGCCATCTCGCGGTGGTTGGGTCGCCAGACCCTTATACCCCAGGAGGATGGGCAGGCGGCACGCGTCTAGCATGGTCTCCTGCAAAAAGATAGCTAACGGGGAACGGGACGAGACGAGCCTCCGCAGCTCCTCCCAGTTAGCTTGGAGTCCACGGCAATTCCATTGAAGAAATATGCCCTCCAGGCCTAGCTCGGAGGAGACGCGGGGGTACCTCCTCGAACTGAAGACCCTCACGGGAATGGCCGTACGGTTCCCGGAGGCAGAACCCCGGGCGCTGTTGGCCGGACAAGGCGCTGAAGGCGCTGTCGCCTTCGAGGACTTATTGTGGGAGGTTGGGCTCGCCATGCAAGTCTTTTCCTGTATCTGCCTCGAAACCTTAGGCGAGCATTGCGGCTTTGGAAGCGGGGGGCCCTCTTTTCGAGGAACCACCGTTACCGAGCCACTCGCTCCACCTCGGGGCGTGGGCGAAGGAGCCGAAGCTACTTTGTTACTGTCCTCCTTTGATGGCCTAGTGACCATCTTCAGGGGTGTTGCCTCCTGTGAGTCTAACGACTCGGTGGAGGCGCGTGGCCGTTTCGCCTTACGGGAAACGGTCACGCTGGGGGAAGAGGGGGGGAGCCCTGGTTTTAGCCTGGGCTGGGTATGAACCCTTTTTGCTGCCAGCTTTACCAGGGGAGCGCCCGAGTTGGGTAGAGCCCGCAGAAGCGCTCCGAATGTGCGCGGAAACAACCGTGCTCGTTGGCCTGGATGGGCCAGGAGCAGAGGGTGCCTTTCTAACTATTGAGGCATATGACGCCTCAGGCAGAGCCAGGTGCGCCAGGACCAAGTCCTTTGCCTCGTGGAATGAGAGTCGATCCTGGGCCTGAACGGCCAGGATTTCTTTCTCAAGGAGATATGCACCACATTGCTTCGAAGAAGCAGGGTGCGGCTCTCCGCAATTGACACACTTGGCCACGCACGATTTGGGCTTATCGTGTGCGACCTTGGAGCAATTTACACAGACATGAGCGATTCGTATGGCCAAAGCGCTGACAGTAATAGCACCGCCACGGCAGGTGCACGAATGCCTTCACGCGGTAGTGGTACCAACCGGCACGCACCGACTCAGGGAGCTTGTAACAGTCGAACGTGACGAAGAGTGTAGGGGTGGATCCCGAGGCCCCTACCTGTTTTCTCATCACACGTTCGACCTTGACCGCCCTATGGTCGGCCAGCTCTAGGGTGATGTCCTCAATGGAGTAGTCAACGAGTTCCCTCGCATAAACTACTCCTTTCACAAAGTTCATGGTATAGTGCCATGAAGTGTCCGAAGAGCGCTTATCTTGGCCGCCTCGGCGGGATTCGCCGCATTCGCCAGAAGGCTCCCGTCCGACAAACGGGTCACCTTCGGCTCTCTACCAATTGCACTAGCTAATCCTCTCCTCTGATGGATCATGTTGCCCTTGGCTAATATGGTGCCATCAGTGGAGCGAATAACGAGGAAGCGCTTGAAGCCAGCGGGGTCGAAAACGCCACGTAACCTCTGAATGAGGTGCCCCGATGTCATCGAGGCTCCGCCCTGTGCATTCTTGGTCTTAGTCTTAGTCAGGGGCTCCGCACACGGGAGGGTAGAGGGGCCGGATGTGCCGATCTTGGCTTGGTCGCCTACCAAAGTGGCAGCAGGCCCATCCGTCCCCGCAGCCCCCGCGGATGGAGAGGAGCCGAGAGTCTTCTTGCTCATATTAGTCTTTTTCTTTTTCTTTTTTGGAGAGGAGGGCGGGGAATGAACCTGCTTCTCACCTCCGCCGGCAGAAGCCCCCATGCCAGATGGACCGGCCTCAGCCAGGTCCCTCTCTGAAATGGAGAAGGTCCTGGTAGTCGTAGGGGCACCTGTCGGAGGAGATTCCTCCCCTCCTTGTACTGCCTCGGAGCCCTCAGCCGTTTGAGGGGGACCTTACATAGGGGTGGATTCGGGTTCGGTGCTTGGCGCCGAGCCCGAATTCCTCCCCATGGAAAACCCTACCGTCTGAGGCTGGGTCTCCTCAAGGACCATGTCTATCACAGGAGGGGCCTCCCGTTGGCCATCCCCTCCCAGGACGAAAGAAAAGGAAGAAATACTTGAAAACATTAGGAAAACAGAAACCAATAAAAACCTTCGTGGGGATATTAGAATAGAAGACTTGGCCATTCATATACAAAAAAAAAAAAATTGTGAACAGATAGAACAAAGAAAACGAGGAAAAAAATCACTAAAAAATTTCACAATGGAAGGGTAGGCCCAAAAAGTCAAAAAGTAAAAACTCGGCTCTTCCTTACAGGCACTAGTCCTCGGGGGTTTTTTGCATTTTCGAACAAAGGAACGAGAAATCATAATTTATATAAATTAGACATTTAAAAATGAAAAGGTTTTATTTCAGAACCATATTTGAAAAAACATGGTTTGAATATATGAGTTGTCAAGAACTGTTTAATCTACGTAATTTTGTACATTGTACGCTAATTGGTACGTACAAAATTATAAAGCTCTCTATGGAATCACTCATTTAATGTAATTAGACATTTTTGCTAAAAAAACTCATTAATATATATTATATATTTATTTATTTTTAATTATTCTAATATTTAGTTGTATCGCATTTTGCTTTAATTACAGTTATAATTTTTGTGGCATGGATTTCACCAAATTTTCACATATTTCTGTGTGAAGATTTTTTAACTTGAAGCTTCATTGAACTTTCCAGCAAGTTCAGAAGATGTTTATCTGCTATTCTCTATTGAAGCCCGAATAATAGAGGTCTTCTCGGGGTGTTTTAAGACGTTCTTTAATATTTTTCTTCCTTCATAAAAAGATCTCGGTCTCTTGCTATTGGTTCATCGTGGTTTGGACAGCGTATCTTGAACATTTTATTTTTTTAGTAATTCCTACTTGTGATAACCCTTGGCAACTGAAGAAGCTGGATTTGTGTTCTGTTTCCCTACGTTCTTTAGTTTTAGTCATATTTCTTATTTAGCACGATATGGAATACATGATAGTCATAAATTTAAACTGAACATAAGAAATATCGGTTAAATTCTGATTTTAGACAACAGACCATTTTATTAATTACACACCAATTAGTAAAATACTAATTTCAACCTAACAAAATATTCAAACATATTAGTACAACACAGTATTATGATAAATATTTATGAATACTATGATAAATAGTTAAAAATTTGATTAAATATGGTAAATATATAAATTGATGAGGGTGTATATAAAATGAAAGCCTACTCTAGATGAATTATATATTATTTGGTCTGACTTAAACTTCTGAAGAATAATGCATCATCTCGATAGAGTCAGCGGCTTTTTGTTAACTAAATTTGCCTTGTTTCCTTAGGATTTGTGATAATATGTGGTATTTTAGGATACGCATAAATTCCTGCTTTATCAAGATACCACGAAACCGAAGGACTTTTTCTGCTAAACATTCACATATATCCAATAGGTCGAAAAAACAATTAGTTGAAATGCCTGAAGAAATCTATACAATTGGCTGAAATATCTGAAGAAATATATACAATTAACTAAAGTGTCTGAAGAAATGTATACAATTAGCTGAAATCTCTGAAGAAATGTATACAATTAGCTCAAATGTCTGAAGAAATCTATGCAATTAGTTGAAGTTTGTGGATAAAATTATACAATAAGCTGAAATAAATCCAGGATCCCTTTCGGAACAGTGTTCTGAGCCTGTTGTATTTGACGTACGATAAAATAGGTCAAAACCCTGAAATTCTTTTTTGATTACTTATAAACAAGTATGGTAGGGGTGCGCAATGTTGCCCTCAAAGATTAATTGGAGCGATGTGGAGAGGAATTGAATTTAATAATTAACGTTAATGATGCAATACAATACATGATTGTAAATGAGTTTCCAAATATATAAGTAGAAGCCATGGGTTCACCACTCCCCCTTAATGGCAGAGCTTGCACTTTGCTGCGCTCGCTATCAGCCCTTTGGCTCTTGGCATTCGGCCTCTTTGATCTTTCAGAACAATTGTGATCATCTCTTCCCCCCTCACCTCCATTTTCCCTTACCCTCTCATCTCCCTCTTCCTCTAACACTATCACCTCATCTACTCCTCACCCTACCACATCCCCTCACCTCTCCCTATTCCTTCCGCCCTATATGTCCCCTGACCATTTTACCCCTTTTAGTCCACCTCTCTCACCCTATCTCTCTAATAATCAGTAATTAAAGATATTTTTATGCCACGATATAAGGATTTGAAACGATGGTCATCTCGATTTAATTACCACATCACTTTTTATCCCGGGCAATGAACTGGATACAAAGTCTTACTTTATTTCCGAACACATATTTCTTTTTTTAGGAAATGACGGGTATCTCTGCTAGTAGACTCACCATGCATCTGCAAAACGGCGCCATCAAGAACCCCTACATGCAACATGGAATTCAACTAGCACGAGAATTTTAGTACAAAACACCATTATCAAAAGGAGAAGTGACCGCAAACGCCTTCATATCCTGGAAGCGATCCTAATCCACGAAGAAAAACCCAAGATTAATGCCCAAGCGACCGCCATCCAGAGAACCTTAAAACTCTTTACGGATTAACGGTCAATAATGACCGAAATCCCATTCCCAAATGTACCTTTTCTAACTACCTCCTGTCAACCACATCCCCTTCATTTCATTATCTAAGTTATCTTTAATATATAAATGTAATGCCTTTAAATGTCTACCCAGTGTAAAATTAATTCGCTCCGAAGATGGTCAAACGTGACCGAAAGCTCAGCTAGCTAAAATAAACCATGAATATATGAACACTTATCTATAACTTTTCGCAAGACGTAAAAGAATAATAAGGAAATTGGAAAAGCAAAGAAAAAGCTAATCAAGGTTCAACTAAACCTGGTCTAAATAAAACATGCATAAAAGAAAATCTCCTACATAAAATATATATATATATATATATATATATATATATATATATATATATATATATATATATATATATATATATATATATATATATATATATATATATATATATATATATATATATATGGAGCTCGGCCGTGAAGCCTGCATTTAATATTGAGGATAAATCCCAGAGCCACGAGAAACGGATGCAGCATCTTTTAATTTTTCACAACGTTTCGAAAACTACAAGTTTTCATCTTCAGGCTAGAATAGGTTTACAAAAATACATATGAAGAAAACTTGAAAAGGCCAACAAGACATTATTTTAAAGAGTGACCAATTATAAAATATCAGTAAAATGTACTATAAGTTAGAAAAAAATTTAAATAGGACTTGGCAACAGTAAATTTGCTTTAAAACTGACTCAAAAAATTAGTTAATAAATTTTAAGTTTATTGCAGAAATTAATTAAAAACTATAAGAGAAATTGACCATGCATTATTTAAAGATAGTAAATTTAAACTTTGTTTTTAATTTTGTAAAGACTGTAAGAGTTAAAAAACATTTAATATAAAAACGGTAAATTTGGGTACTTACTAAAGTGGATCCATCCTAGAGAGTGAATAGTGGGTTTAACAAGGGGCTAGTATTTATAGGTTACAGTGACGCTTGGTTTGTTAAAAAACAAACCAACTAACAAACTGTAGTTAAAATTAGTTAATTAATAATGATATTGCACTTAAATCTTCATTTAATGTAGGTTTGTATTGTTTGATATATAAAAAGAAAAAGTCTTCGATTAGGGAACACACCATAAGTGGAAAACTGACAGTTCTATTGATAATTTTCAAGTATTAGCCTTTAACAACAACAAACATTGCCTAAGAACCCTCAAATCTTTATATACTTGCCAGAGATTATCAGTCTAATCTTTATGTGAATTTCATTATCCCTGCAGGGCTCTCCAGTAAAAGAGAAACGGATAGCGCTAATAATAATTAGCATTATTATTAATACCTATAACGATAATAATATACAATTTTAAGATTTTGCCTCCAATTGGTAGGTATAGGATTATAAATCCGCTACAGTGGAATGGGATTCTTAAAAGACTAAATTTTATATTTTCTTCCTATTTAAAATAATAAAGATTAATATATTATAAAATGTTGATAAAATAAAGATGCTTCCGAATCCATTCCAGCGTTTTCAAATCTTTGACCATCCCGATACCTGTGGTGTATCTCCATCTACTCCTATAACCCGGAAATATAGTACTGTCATCGTCTATTTTCTGTATATTAGGGAAACCTTATCCCATCACCCCCTAAATATGTTATCCGTGAGAAATAACATGTTTTTATTAAGACCATTATTTAAAAAAAAAACAGCAGTAAAAAAGATTTTTCGCCAATCAGAGATAAATCTCCCAAATTCATTAAAATTCGAATACTAAAATTCGAATACTAAATTCCACTAAAATTCAAATACGAAATTTCACTAAAGTCTTAATACTAAAATTCACTAAAACACTAAAGTTCGAATACTAAATTTCAGTAAACTGAAAGCTGATGAAATTGATTTCAAGAGCGATAAACAAAAAAAAAAAAAAAAAACCCACAGGGTTTTGTTGACTGCTTCTTCCTTCAATACCTAAACCGATAAAGTAGTTAACGCTTGGAATCGCCGAGAAGAGAGTTGATAGTATAGATATAGGGCCATCGTGGTATGAACCTAGATAGATACTTCACAACAAACCTATATCTATAAGTTTTTGAAGAGAGTTATTGAATCGTAAACAAAGGCTCGAGCGACTAAGCTTAAGGCGAAGTTAGACTTAATGGTTGGACACGAAATCGTTAAGGAATGGATGAAATACAACGAGGATACAACAAAATATATATTATTATAGATTAACAAGAATGGAACATATTTGAAATTATATTGGTTGAATTTGAATTTAATTATACAAAATGAACATGAGTTTAACACCGAATTTTTGTAGTGACTAAACTTGGCGTAAGATAGATAGGTAATGGTCGGTATGTAACAAGGTGATGGTGAATGGTAATAGGTAACACGGTAATGGTAACTGGTAATGAAGGTAATGGTATCAATATAACAAATAAAATTATATTTGTAACTAATTGAAATGTAATTAAAATAATTGAAATGTAATTATAAATAATTTAAATCACTTGGCGTAAAGTAGATAGGTAATGGTAGGTATGTAAAAGGTAATGATAATAGGTAACAAGGTAATGGTATCAAGGTAACTGATTAAAATGTATTTGTAACTAATTTAAATGTAATTAAAATAATTGAAATCTAATTGTAAATAATTTAAATCACGATAGTTAAAAAGGGAAATATATGAGAGCCTGGAAAGAAAATATAAGGAATTAGACAGTATTTTTGTTTGTAAAATTTAAGAATTATATGGAAAAAGAATTCAACTGACCTTGAGTTGTAGATGGTGAGGGAACAAGTGAAAATTTGTCTCGCATGCAGAATATTCGGAAGCGTTAGTCGTGCGTGTAAATGTTGGCAGTTGTTTTTCAAGACTTTTTCTACAAATATGATGATATAAAATTATATATATATATATATATATATATATATAATTTCACGGTGAAGGTAAGGACACATAGGAGGCTGAGGTACATGTGATTTATTTATGGAACAACGTTTCGGGCGTATCACCCATCTTCAGGTTCTAAAACATAAATTGATCTAATACACTTAAAGAATATTAAACATAATTAGGTTAAGACTATGTAGGTAAATCAAAAATTAGAAAATAACTCAGGAATTTAAAAGGCAAAGAGAATCAAATTATCAATCTAATATAACACTATTGACACGAAAAAACACAAAAACACAAGAAACAAAAGTAAATAATTACAGTATATTATTGCTTACCGATAACTCAAGAATTTAAAAGGCAAGAGAATCAAATTATCAATCTAATGTAATCACTATTGACACAAAAAAAAAGAAGCAAAAACACAAAAGTAAAAAATTACAGTATAATAGTGGTTACCGATGAAGTTCAGGAGAAATCACAAAGTGAAGAAATTATAAAGGATGTGCCTTAAAGAAGGATAGGAATTTGATTGGTTGGTTGTTAAATAAGAGAAGGTTGGTTGGTTGTTGAATGAGGTAATTAAAATTAAGAAATAAGAAGGGGAACAGCGGTATTATCTATGTTGAGTGTAGGAGATTTTGTACGTATTAGTAGGGATTCCAAAATTCTTATACTATATTCATTGTTATTATGACCAATTATTTTGAAGTTATCTATGGAAATTCTGTCTTGCATTGTATAATATGATTTCTAGTTACAAAAGCTACCTTCTTAGACATTTTTTTTCCAGTGCGATGGCTTATTCCCATGTGAGAACAAAACCTCTTTCAATGAGCGAACCGTACTACCAATATAGGTTCCTTGCAAACAGCAAGGACAAGTAAAAGCTTAAACAACACGGCTGCTCATTTCTAGAGGAAGTTTGTCGTTTGACGAGAAGAAACTTCCTATGTAAAGTGGGTTGATAAAAGTGATTTTGAAGTTGGTATGAAAGAAATATTTTTTGAGTAATTTGTTGCATTTTCTAGTGAATAATTTATTGTAAGGTCCCATTTCAGGTACTACGAATTTTTTTTCATTTTTGGGGACATTATATGAGAGAAAGGATGGAGAGTAAATTTTGGTAAGAAAATTATCGATTAGTTTGTCAACCAAAGGTGGGGGGTAACAATTATTTTTAAAATAAGACTTTAGAGTCTGGAATTCATTGTGCATTAGGGAATAATTCGAGGAGAGATGGTAACCTCTATATATTAGAGATTTAATTGCACTGAGTTTGTGTGACAAGTCACAATGGCTGAAAAAATTGATTCCTAGGCCACTAGAGGTAGCCTTTCTGTATATTGAGGTAGTTAGTTTGTCGGTTTTTTCTATAATGACGTGTAGAAAAGGAAGTTGATAATTACTCTCTAATTAAATGGTATATTTATTGTTGGGAGGATAAAAGTTTATAAAATTAAAAAAATGGTGGGCATGTTCTATATTATCGAAAAAAGCAAAGGAGTCGTCCACATACCTACGATAAAGTATGGGTTTGAAATCTAAAGGGCAATGTTTCATAAAGTTGTTTTCAAGATGAATGATGAAAATATTAGCTGCTATTGGAGCTATTGGTGAACCCATTCCTACTCCATCTATCTGTTGGTAAACCTTGTTATTAAATAAAAAATAATTCTCATTAAAAATCATATCTAAAATAGTCTTTAAATTTTGACGAGAGAAATTGTGAAAGGTGCCTGTTTTGTTAAAAATTAGATTTAAAATAATATCAATTGTTTCATTAACAGGAACATTTGTAAATAGTGAGGAGGATACATCGTAACTGACTAGGACTTTGAGGGTGCAAAGTTGTGTGACAATAATTCATTAACAAAAGAATAGCTGTTTTTTATGGTGTATTGACCTATGGCTAACCCAGAGAGCAATTTATCAACATATTTAGAAAGGTTAAAAGTTGCAAGAGAATAGGAATCCAAAATTGGTAGGAGAGGAACACCAGCTTTGTGTAGCTTAGGGAGGCCGTATAATAGCCTAACCCAGAACCACTAGAATGTGGAGCATCATAAGTTTGCTGGTCTATAACTCAAGTGGATTTTAGATTTATCAGAACTATGTTAACTTTATCTTCTAGTTTTAGAGATATTTTTGTAGGTGTTTCTGAGAGCAGTTTAAATTTTGTAGTGTCTGCAAGTATGGATTCCATTTTGTGTACATAGTCAGTTCGATTTAATAGAACAACTCCATTGCCTTTATCAGGTTTGGTAATGACAATATCTGGATTATTAGATAGGGAACTTAGCGTTTTGATATCACTGTTTCTGAACATGAGAGAAAATCTTTTCAATTTCTTCAGTTTGTGATCAAATTCGTCTGCCACTTCTGAGAAGTCAGATATGAATCTACTGAAGTCATAGTTTATGGGTAATTTGCTAATATTGTGTAGGAAGTTTTTAAAGTATAAATAGGTGGAAGGATATTTGATTTTTAAGTTAGGCAATTTAAATTGGAAACCCAAAGACAATAGAAACTCTTCTCGTGGAGACAAGCGATAGCTAGATAGATTTTTTACATTATTACCATTGGAGAAAAGATCAGGCTTTCCAAGGCCTAATTTGTGGAGATTTTTGTTATGAATTCTAGATAATGGTGAGAATACCCTGAAATATCATGGTCATTTAGGATAAGAAAGTATATGAAATCGAAAAATGAAAAATGAGTGCGTGAAATGTGTCCTTACCTTCACCGTGAAATTGAAGATTAGACTGGTCAGCAGCAACTCATATGACTATATATATATATATATATATATATATATATATATATATATATATATATATATACGAGGGGCGGTAGGGCAAAACAGAGGAAGGGGAATGGCTGTTTGTGAGGGTGTTAGAACAAGTTATGGGAAGTCAGGAACTGCAGCCGAACGCTCCTGCCTCGTCTATTTAATAGCAGTAGCTGATCGCAGATCTTCAGTCACAATTTTTTCAACAATGGAGAAGGTTCAGCACCGCGCAGTGATCAAACCTTTGACCAAGGAAGGCAAGAATGCAAAAGATATCCATGAACGCATGGTTGCAGTGTACACCGACACCGCCCCTTCCTATGCAACCATTGCTCGCTGGAATAGGGAGTTCCGCCATGGTCGTGAGTCCCTTGAAGATGACCCCCGTCCAGGACGCCCGTCAGACATGACCAAAGAGGACAATGTGGCCCGTGTGGAGAGGAGGATCCTCGAAAATCGACGGGTAAAGGTCGAAGAAATCGAGCGACATCTTGGAATATCACAAGGAAGTGTTATCAACATCATCCACGACAATTTGGCCATGACCAAGGTCCCTAGAAACCTCACGCCCCATGATCTACTTCAACGTCGTCAAAGTCCACAAGGCCAGAGTTGCACAAGCTGTCCTGGAGGAGTGCGGATTCGAGGAGCTTCAACTTTCCCCCTACAGTACAGATCTGGCCCCTAGCGACTACTTTTTATTCCGCCAGCTCAAGGCTGCACTGCGTGGACACCTGTTTGGGGGACAATGAAGATGTCCAGCTCGCCGTCCAGGAGTGGATTGAACAGCAGTCAGGAGATTTCTGGTTGTCGGGAATTCGAAGCCTCAGGGACAAGTGGCGCAAGTGCATTGAAGTCGAGGGTAGTTATATTGAAAAATAATAAAACACTTTTAATCATATCTCGTTTCCTTATATCCTAATTGCAAAACTTATTGACTGCCCCTCGTATATATAAAGAGTGTTCCATTAAGACAGATCGAAGTTAGCAGTAAATAAAACAGTGTTATTGGTGAAAAATTATTGATTTCACTATTGGATCATGTTATTTGAGTCATGGCAATTATGTGCGAAAAATAATATTGCTTAAATATCCGCCAAGGCTTCGGCGGCACACCTCCACTCGATGGTCAAAATTTTTGATGACGTCTCTGCATAGTTGCTCCTCGATCTCACCAATATGCCTTATTGTCTCATCCTTAAACAGTTGAATTGTTTTTGGCTTGTTGGCATGGACCTTACTTTTGAGATGACCCCAAAGGAAGAAATCTAAAGACATCAAGTCACACGATCGTGGTGGCCAATTGACCTCGCTGTTTCCAAAGATGATGCGACCTGGGAACTTCTCATTCAATAAATCCATTGTTGCATTGGCTGTGTGGCATGTGGTGCCATCCTGTTGAAACCACACATCTTCGACATCCATAGAATTCAATTCAGGCCATAAAAAGTTGGTTATCATGGCACGGTATCGCTGACCTGTCACCGTAACAGAATTCCCGGTATCATTTTCAAAGAAATATGGCCCAATGATTCCGCTAGCAAAAAATGCACACGAAACAGTGACCTTTTGTGGATGCAGTGGCATTTCAACAATCTTCCTGGGATTTTCATCAGCCCAAATGCGACAATTCTGCTTATTAACAAATCCACCAAGATTTAAATGGGCTTCATCACTAAAGATGACATTTTGCGAAAAATCATCATCGGCTTGTCTTTGCTCGTGCACCCAATTGACGAATGTACGGCGCTTCAAATGGTCAGCAGTCTTCAGTTCTTGTATCAATTGAATTTTATAAGCATGTAGAAACAAATCTTTTGTCAAAATTCAATGTAACGTTGTTGTGGAGAGGTTCAATTCGTGCGCACGATGACGAATAGAAGTGTCTCGCGCACTGCAGCAATGTTTTCAGCTGAACGGTGTAAACGAGCACGCAATGGCGTTTTCATATCTGCCACCGACCCCGTTTGTTTGAAAGTACGAACAATTTTCCTAATTGCACTCTCGGTTGGTCGATTATGTTGACCAAAAAAATCGCAAAGTGCCCGAAATGCGTTTCTGTTTGAACGTCCATTTTCGTAATAGGCTTCGATAACTTTAACACGTTGTTCGATTGTTAATCTTTCCATGGTTGAAATTGCCAAAGACTGAAGTTGTTAAATCTGAAATTAAAATAAAAATATTATAAGACGCTTAAACTTAACTCACATTTAAAATCGGTCCAAGTTATTGGAGCACCCTATGTATATATATATATATATATATATATATATATATATATATATATATATATATATATATATATATATATATATATATATATATATATATATATATATATATATATATATATATATATATATATATATATATATATATATATATATATATATATATATATATATATATATATATATATATATATATATATATATATATATATATATATAAAGAGTGTTCCAATAACTTGGACCGATTTTAAATATATTTGTAGCTGCAGAGCTGCTACAATAGTCACTCCATCAAAAAGATTAAAAAGAAATTTTGGTTCAATTTACGAATCTTGATGTGTGATTGGCTCCCGGAAAGTTGAATCCCATTGGGTGTTGTAGAAGAGTTACTGTACATACATGTGTATATGTTGGCTCACTCTACTGCTAAGTTTAATTCATGGGTATCAACTGTATTTGAGAAACTGTCTAGTTAAAAAATAATGGAAAGAGAAAAGCACAAAGAAACGCAAAAAGAAAACAAAAAGAAAATAAAAAATTAAAAAAATAAAATAAAAAGTAAGAAAAAAAGGAATAACGATATTTAAATTACTCAGATATGTTCCCTCATAAAATATAGGATTAGACGTTGCTTGTCAGATGTTTCGCGATTATCCGTCTCTTTCGGGCATCACTCCTTCCAGACAAAAGGAGCAGGGTGATGGGAAAGCATATGTCTGGTGGTCGTTAGATGGTGCGGTGTGAAAGGAAGAGGCAGGCGGAGTTGGAAGGGTCATTGCTAGCGTCGGAAGAACAGCCGTGACAGCCAACCGCAGCTGCACAGAACCGACCAAGCAGAAAATCAGAGGCACAAATGCCGTGATGGACAGGGGAGGTAAAGTTCTATTTCATACATAATTTACTACAGCTAAACAGGCATTACTAAGAACCATCATTCATTATTAAGTAGTACTAAAAAATACATATAGTTAATTTTGATAAAATTAAGGGGATATAATTATTATATACAAGGTGGGCCTCCCCAAAATTTGGACCGTTTTTGAGAAGCAATATCTTAATAACCATTGCAGCTTGAGACATGAAATAAAAACAAATGAAAGATGAATTCTTTATATATAAATACTTATTCCTTGTAAAAATCGTCTTAAAGTAATTTAATTAGCCTTTAAAAGAAATAATGTAAACAACATGTTTTTTATTTGTTGATTGATCTGCGAAGGAAGCGAAAAGAACAAAATTGGAAAGGCAATTTCAAAATGAAAGTCAAGATTACAGGCTGTGGTTGACCATAAAGGACGCCACATTGAACCATTCATTAAAATTTAAATTTTGTTTAAATTTTTTAAAGGTTGTAATTTAGAAAATAAAAATAAACATGTTTTTTACATTATATTTTAAAAGGTTAATTGACTCATTAAATGACTACAGAGAATAAGTTTTATAAATAACGAATTCATCTTTCATTTGTTTTTATTTCATGTCTTTGCTGCAATGGTTATTAAGATATTGCTTCTCAAAAACGGAGGCCACCCTGTATATGCAATAAATAAGTACAATCACTGATCACACTTTCTCAAGTACTATGAAAAGTGGAAAATTGTAAGATAATTGTTGTTGTGTTGAATATGGATTGTGTGTAATCTTTTTAAAGTATATTATGAAAGTAAAAATTTGAAGTCAGAGAGTGTGTGGATGTAACGAAACGTGACTTAATCCTGCGAATGTAATAATTACATTCCGTGAATCCATTCTTGCTTGCGTGATGTGAGTGAAAGAAGAAATGCAGGAGTTGAGATGAATTTAAACCTTTCCAAGTAATTATAAATTCACTTTTAAACATTTATAGGAATAGGAATTGTGTGATCGAGCGAGGGTGTGTAATATTCAGCCGAAAAAGAAGGAAGTGGGAGAATATATTAAAGAACAAGGTCAACAGACATAAGTCGCGTGCTCTCCATTATTCTGACTTATGACCATACGACCTACAATATTTCCAATAATTCCCGGACTAACCCCGGGAGGACGTTGGCAATTATATCATTCGAAGGAGAACGCAAAACAACATTAAGGTTTCAAATTTTGTTATAATCTGCCGAATAGTTACGATGTTATTTCCAAATAATTCCAGGACTAACCTTGAGAGGACATTGACAATTATATCATTCGAAAGAAAATGTAAAGCAACATGAGAATTTCACATTTTGTTAGAATCGGCCAAATAGTTATGATTTTATTGCCAAAAAACACATTGTAAAGTAAAACTGTTACCATCCGACCACCTGAATTACGGACCGACATAGTAACTTCTAGAATCGCGTGTACACGACTAAAAAGATGGGAGGAGGAATTATTTGGAAAAGAGCGAGTGATAAAGGGTGTTGTAGTTGGAGTAATCATCCCTATAAATGGGAGAGTACAATTCCAGTCCCTAAAGACAAGTTACAAGGAGCTACAACGAAAATAAGTACCCTAGAAGACCTTACGGTCCATACAAGGAGGGTATTTTAGGCGCAATCCTCGAAGGTGTCCGTTGGCAACCTCGAGGATCACTCGCGAGGATCTTAACGGCGATTTCGCAAGACTTTATCTAGTCTTGACTTGAACTGGTCAACAGATTCACTGTTGACAACTTCCGTCGGAAGTGCGTTCCAACTACCACAGATATTGTATGTGAAGAATTTCCCACACAGATCACGGTGGTATCGCTTCAGTTCAAGTTTGTAGCCGTGATTTCTTGTTCTCCGGAGCCTCGCTGAACTGGAAAATATCTCCGTAGTCCAGTCTGTCGAAGCCCCGACCACGATGAGCTGACCACGTAGTCTCCGGGAATCCAGCGAGAACATATCTAATTCCCTTAATCTATCTTCATAACTTTTATGTATGATAGAGGGAATCAGTTTGGTTGCCCTGGCTTACATGCGTTCCAATCTCGCGATGCCCTTTCTAAATGAAGGACTCCAAAATTGTACGGCATACTCCAGATGCGGTCGGACGAAGGGGTTGTACAGACACAGTACTATCTCCTTGTTCCGATATCCAAACTGACGCTTTATATACCCTAACATCATTTGGGCTTTCTTCTCCACCTCAATACACTGTTTCGAGAATTTGATGTCACTGGTGATATTACACACAAGTCCTTCTCAGTGTCGGTGGATTCAAGAGCAGTGCCCTTAAGGATATAGTGATTGGGATTTCGGTGGCCGATATGCATCACTTTGCATTTGCTACGTATCCGACCACTCTCCAATCTTCTGAAGATCATCTTGAAGGCGGGAAGTATTTCCATCCTTTGCAACGTTCATATCAAGTTGGTATCGTCGGCAAATTTAGAAATCTTGGCAACCATGTCACCATCCATGTCGTTGACGTAGATGATGAATAGTAGTGGTCCCAGGACAGAACCTTGAGGCACTCCGCTAGTAACGGGTACCCACTCAGAAGCCTGTCCATTCACCACCACCCGTTGCCGTCTGCCACTTAGCCAGTTCTCGATCCAGCCGGCCTCTTTTCCGTCTATGTCCAGCGCTCGCACTTTCCGGAGAAGGCGGCGGTGTGGTACCTTATCAAAGGCTTTCTCAAAGTCTAAGTACACTACATCCACCGCCTTGTCCCGATCGTGCTCACTGAAAACGAAGTAGAAGAATTCCACAAGGTTCGTCAGGCATGATCGTTGTCTTCGGAAGCCGTGCTGGGAACTCCTCAGCAGCAGTTTTGACTCTGAAAGAAGAGAAAAATAAAAAACATTGAAAGGGATTTGATACAAAGGAAATAGAAGGTAGAATGAGAAAATGGATCACGGTAGGTCACAAGAGATTGCCTTCACACCTTCTTCCGATCCAAATTTAGGAAATACAATTTGGGGGGTTAAAAAAAACTCAAGAGGGCATTAATGCTGAAACCCCCTTGAAAATATAGTTCAAAGAAAGGGGTGGAATTCGGGGAAGTGAAATCACAAGCAGCTACGGCCAACCCTGTAAAATCACTATTTTTGAGGGATGTTAAGCCAACCGGGTATGATCAGTTTCGGGATGGATCTATATTTGCATCGACTTGGTGTGGGGGTCATACGCTGTAGCCGCTGTTCGAATGTTTATTATTCTACATATCGACTACTCGGATCACTTTAACTTATTTCCCCCCCTCCCCCCCAAAAAAAAACAATTAATAACTATTAATAGTATACCCGTGCAGTAAAAATAATAATTACTATAATTATTATTACTTAACTCTTTCCACTTTGGGGGATACAATGGATACAGTAGGTAAGCATAACCCTTTCCATTTTACATCAATGTAACATATAACCTGTAGCATGTAACCTAACCTAGGTCATTTTGAGACGTCCAACAATATTCGTCGGTCGGAGATGCATCAGAGAGGGACAATTTCCAGGTTACTTCCCGCCTGTATCGGAAGCAATAAGTTAACCCTCTGATGCCTGAATTAGACTCTTATATATAATAACCCTTAAATCAATATATATTAAGAGTCAAAGTGCCTTTAAATTGTAGTTGCCCATGGCAGCATAGGACCTTAAAAGGGTTAAAGGTGCCTGTAGGTTTTATATCGCTGTAGATGCTTAACCAGAATGAGGGAAAACAAATTTACTGCCGCCATTTTGATCAGTCTTGGAGACTCGAGGCGACCGCCTCGCATTTCCTGGGTTCTCAGAGAAAATATACCTGATTTTGTTAAGGTATACCTTAGAAGAGACAATTCAACGAGGGCATCTCGGCCTAAGCGTTTGTGACACGTTCGTGAGGAAAGTAGTGAAGCTGGAGTAAGTGAAGAAGTGCAGGTGCAGCCCGCCTCATCTGAAGATGTGAGTACTCGCGGAGAACCGGAACGAGGCGCAACTCCCCAGAAAATGCTCAAGCTCCACAATATAGTAAGGTTCCCTCCGGGTTTTGGGGCTGGTAGGGCACGCAATAGTTTTGATGTCAGGAGTAGTATGGTTACCTTGCCATATCCTTGCTATATGATGTGCTATTTGTTCGCACACAGCAAAAATAGCAGTGTAATTGTATTTTCCCGAATCGTGTACGCTATTTTTGTTTTCAAAGCGTCCCTTTGGCAACTGCATACAAAGGCATAAGTCACCGTAATTATCTTATAGCCTAATGCTAGGCTAAATAAAAAACAAAACAAAGATACAAACGAATCCAAACCAAACAAACAAACAAAAACGAAAGAAGCAAAAAAACAACAGGATGAAAAAAGCACGCTCCCACGTAGGACGACCGTGTACGCTAAAAGGATCGAAATATCTCAAGGTGCAATTTTAGAAGCATCCTGATAATTATTACCACCATCAAATGCTTTCCCACAAAGTGAAGGCGTGCTAATAATTATATTCCAAGGCGAGATGATGTACAATATAAAAAAAGGAAAGTCAATAAACTATTGATAACTAAACAGGGATCGTTCGAAATTTTGTAGTCTACATTTTTAAAAAGTTCCTACACCATAATCTCGGGCGTTTGTTTAGTTCTCGCGTGTTTCGGTTGTGATATCGTGAAAATTTGGAACAGATACGTAAGGCCTGACTTCTTGCGCTTAAGCCGGACCAAGGGTGTGAACTCGCCGCAAGATACTCGACACTTTTATTTTTTTAATTTATTCATGTAGAAAGATGGTGAAAAAAGAGACCCTATCCTTGGAATGGGGGACAGGGGTAGAGAGGAATAGTGGAGAAATGTAAGTACGGGGTAAGTAGAAAGTTTACCGGGATATCAGGCCATCTCAGTAGTAATATTGTACAAAATACATTGAGGTTGAAACAGTACTACATTATACATAATATTCCATTTGTAATGATTGATCGACAATTAGTCCAGATATAATAACGGCAAAAATAATCAAGAATCACTTTTTCTTTAGTCTCTTTCATCCTAACTCTCTTTAAATACTGAGATAAGATGTTTAGGCCGATTGGTCGGTACTTAATCCCTTATCACTGCCTACTTGAATTCTTCAAAAGGTTTCATCTCAACTCCTACGGGTTCATTTAGCCTATTATCCTTATAACCTCGAGTCCACTGATGCTATCTAAAGGGGTCTTCTTATGAGCCACTCGCGGTAGGGGAGTGTTAGGGAGAAATAGAAAGAGAGAAAGGAGTGTCAGAGAGGAATAGAAAAAAGGGAACGGATAGATGAAAACGTGGTCCCTCCAGTTGGACTATGCAATTTAGTTCGATTCCACTGTGCTTGTTAACAGAAGCAGAAATGACACAAAGAGGGCGGTCTTCCGTTACTAAAATGATACCTGGGACGGGATGGAGAAAAGGGATTTGAGAAATGGAATTTACAATAGTTAGGGGTGAAATTTGTTCAGAAAATCGATTCAAAAGGGTTTAAAATTATATATAAAAAAATAAATTTGGACAACGTCATGGCAGACTTTTGTGATGTGGACAACGGAGTTAGGAAGGAAATGTATCATTCGCAGATGCCGGCCAAAACAGATTAAGTCCAGAGAAACCCTTTGGGGTTTTGTTTTTTTTTACCTTGAGGGGGATTGTGGCTTTATAATAAGGGATAGGGTGGATTACTCCAGCCCCACCCACTTTCCCATTTTACCATCGTGAAGTGAGTGGGTTTAAAGACGGGGTCCTGAAGGGTTTGTAGGGATTTTTGCTACCTTCCTTTTTTATCCGTTCATCTGTTTTTTTATGCATCTATTTTTATATTTTCTCATTTATTCAATGGGCCTATGACTTTGCTGGAGGGTGTGGGCTTAGGTTTAATTATTTACTTAAATTGCCCCTGGCTAAGGGCCGTCCTTTAGACCTTGGTGAACTCTGTCAATTGGATTGGGTTGTCCCAGCTATCCGGGACGTGTATCTACAGGTTTTTTTCTCAGCTGTGCTTATGTCGGGCATGTTGTGAAGATGTGGTGAGCGGTATCTGGTTCCCGGTGGCAGTGAGAACACATAATATATGTATTATCAGGTCGGTGCGGTGTGGGCAAAGATTTAGTTTAAGGCGGTGATCGCATCGGAGCATTGGCAAAGCGACCCGGTGATTGTTTGGCTGACTCGGGGCAACAAGGCATCAACAGGAACGAGGGGGGGGATGTCCTTCCTTCCCTACTACAATAATACCCTCTGTGGTTGATTTTTTTTGTATGCTATTTATATCTCGGTATAATTAGGTTAGGAAAGGTTAGGTTAGGGCCTTTGCAAAGGAAAGAAATATGCACAGCGCTCTCTTTGCTGGACTCACTTAGCTTTGTTGTTCTTTTTCTTTTATATTCTAGTATTCGTCATTTAAAATTGCATACTGACTGTATGAGCCTCCTGCCGTTATTAAACACATATTCGAATATGGAAAATAAAAAATAATACATATTTGTAATGTTTATTTATCATTTAGAGGGAAAAAATTAGAAATATATCGATATTATTTGTTTTATTAAATTCATGGCGCAGAATTAAGGCTGCTCGGCCCCTCACTTGGGAGTCAGGCTAGCAGCCATTCAACTAAGAGTCAGCCAACGAGTCATGTACGAGTCATGCAACAAGAAAGTCGTATTTTTTTATATATTTTATTCATATTTGATTTTTATTCTCAGTTAAATGCTTATTAATAATATATACTAATAATATATTCCCAGTTAATCAACAAACTAATAAGCACCTTCAGCAAAGGGGAAATGCGACGTGACGTCACATTAGCCAATTAAAATTCAAACTGACTCTGAATCTACGGGGAACTAAAATATTTGGTCGAAATATACGATCGTTTGTTCGAAGAGGTCGTCTTAAGTCAATTTTGCTTTTGAAACATTTTCAGATTTATATGAAACAAAGATGATCTTTATTTGGGCTTGAAAGTGAATTGCTTTAGGTTGTCTTCTTTATAATTACGAAGGTTGCTAACATTTAATATTTATGAAGTTGGTTTACGGTCGAGGTCGTTAAAAAGGTTTTGTACATATCTTTAAAATATTTGAATTACACGGTCCGCGCTACTCTATTTTACATGATTTAAGGTTGGACGAAATCCTATGAACAATTGAAGTTAAGATTAAGTCCAGCGGTGATGCAGGTCATCGTTAGGTTCAGCTAAGCAGAGATGAAGTGAATAATAGTAGTAGTATTAATAATAATAACTAGGCTGTAAATCCCTAGGTGTTTGTGAAATAAAAACAATTAATAAACCATTGTTTTTGTTTTGTTTTTTTTTTGCTTTGATAAAAAATATCACAAATGAGAAATGATTTGGGATGGTAACTTATAGGATGATAATAATAATAATAATAATACACTACTACTAATAAATATAACAATACTACTACTACACTACTACTAATATATATAACAATAATAACAACAATAATAATAATATTAAAAATAATAATTGTGTATCGTATACAAAGTTTTATCTCATAAATAGAATTCATTCAAGAAAACCAAACAATTAATCGTGAGTGGCAGAAAGATGCTCAAAGTAATTGTTTTTACTTTCAATACCTTTTTGCTATCTTCTTGGCAATTACCCGATGTTTAGTGGTAATCCAGGCAGCGATAACAACCTGAATTTCTTCCGCAGATCAGAATCGAAGATTAAAATAGGGAGAAACAGTGGACATGGACGCGGTTCTCCAATCGGGGAATGAAATTCACATAAAAATCGGAGACATTACTCCGAGAGCGGGGAACCCCTCGTAGCCTCAAGAAGAGTAATCCCGTCAGGGGGTTCCAGGACTTGCTTGCGAAGAGACAGCGCATTGTGATTAGATGTGTGAATGCATACTTGGCTAGAGCTGGCTCATTGGCGGTTTTCCCTTACGAGCCCCGATATTTTCTTGTGTGTCCGCTCTCGCTGAGAATCGAACCCAAAACCCGGGAGTGGAAAGTCAATGTCTTTTCTCCACTTGTCAGAGAGAGCTCCGGCAGTGATAGGTCTGGTGGGAGGGGCGGATGTGGCAATAGCGTTGTATATTAAATATATCAACCTAATTTCCGTCCCCATACACCTCACAATTACAAGAATACTTGGGAGAAGTGAGTAACTGTCGATTGACGGAAATCAATAATAAAAATAATATGACTTTTAAAAGAACTTTCTAGAGTACTGTAAATTGTTTCAATACCAATACAGATAAACTATTTCAAGCATATCTGATAATGTAGAGCAGTGGTTCCCAAACTGAGGAGGGGGAAGGGGCATGGCCCAATGGAAGGGCAATAAAGCAAAATTTGGGGCCCATAAGCTGAGGTTATGTACAGATAAAAATTCCAAAGTAAATTTAAAGTCTGCATAATTCAGTATTTAAGAAAAGAAAAATATGAGGTGGAATGAATAAAATTACATGTACTGCCGGTTTGTTTCATAATGAACCTAAGTAAATGTAGGACTACAGACACTGTAGTCCTAAAGATCAGAAAAAGTTTGAGAAACATTGTAGAGAGTAATTTTAGCTTCAATTTGTTAGATCCCTTTATAGCAGGACGCGAGATTGCTCGATGACAACAGTCGCCTAACGCGGGGCGTGTAACCAAGGAAACGGGATGTGTAACCAAGGAAACGGGGCGTGTAACCAAGGAAACGGGGCGTGTAACCAAGGAAACGATACTTGGCATAAGTTGGAAGCTTTCTCTCATCTAATGATCACTATTTCCATCGTCTGGTTTAAGCGTTGCTTTTAATAAGGGGAGCAATTTTTGTTGATTCAAGTTTATATTTAATAGATTAATGTTTTATTTAAATTTTTAGAAAGGGCAATAATTATATTGTTTTGGTTTGGGGGTATATTTTTATGTATCATTTTATGTTCGCACTATTAATTCTTAGTAGAAATAAAGGTATGTTTTGGGATGTTCCTCTTTGTTGTTCTTTCTATTTAAAAATAATAACCGGAAACCGACGAATCTTCAAAAAGTGGATAATTGAAGATAAAAAAAGGGGACAGGGAGTAGTTAAGAAGATGCACAACTAAGAAAATCTTTCAAACATTCAGTTGGAACCTGGGAGACACTTCATCAGATATCAGCTACACCTCACATCCTAGTTGATTAGAAACATAAGTAACTATCTAAGGATTTGAGTTGAGTTAGGTTTAGCTAATTTTATTTATTTTATCTAATATTTCAGTTAAAATTTAATATTTATGCTCCATTTTGGTGGCATTTTAATTTTGACAAAAAAAACCCCTGAAAATCTTCCAACTCCTTCGTTGACAGAATTATTTCGTTCCGTTGCCGGCGGTGTTCCAGACTCGTTCCTGGTTTCCTCCGCGATGGAAACTGATACGACATCTCTCATCAAGTTTATAAAGCGGCTTCTAAATAAAATCGAGTAATTCTCAAGATTAAATAATTATATTTTTAAAAAGTACGAAAAATGCATTAAATGTATCGTATGTATCCATTTTAATCGGCGGAGAGATTTGTTTTTAGTATTATCAAGTAAAATAACAAGGTCTAATGACCAAAAAGTCGCGTGGCCTCACTTATTCTGATTTATGTCCTTACGTCCTTCAAAACTTTCAATAATTCCCGGAGTAACCTTGGGAGTACCTTGGCAATTCTATCATCATTCAAAGGGGAATTTAAAACAACATTAGGGGTTCAAATTACGTTAGAATCGGCCGAATAGTTATGATGTTATTACGAAAACAAAATAATTACAGGGCTAACTTTGCGAGGACTTTGGAAATTATGTTATTCGAAAAAGAATGTAAAACAATATTTTTAAGGTTTCAAATTTCGTTAGAATCGGCCGAATAGTTATAATGTTATTGCCAAAACAAAATAATTCCCGGGATAACATTGGGATGACCTTGTTAATTATATCATTCAAAAGAGAATGTAAAACAACATAAGGCTTTCAAATTTTGTTTGAATCAGCCGAATAGTTATGATGTTATTGTCAAAACAAAATAATTCCCTGGCTTTCCTTGGGGTGACTTGGTCAATTATCTCTTTCAAAAGAGAATGTAAAACAACATAAAGGTTTCAAATTTCGTTAGAATTGGCCGAATAGTTATGATGTTATTGCCAAAACAAAATAATTCTCAGGATAACCTTGGGAGGATTTTGACAATTATATCATTCGAAAGCGAATGTAAAACAACAAAGCTTTCAAATTTCTTTAGAATAGGCAGAATAGTTACAATGTTATTACAAAAAAAAAAGCAAAGCAAAATGGGGACCAACCTACATAGTGAGATGTAGAATCTCCCGCGACTAAAAATGCTTACTCGCCACCATATTTAATGACGTCACGTGCAGCCCGCGAAATTCGGTCTAATTTGAAATGAGGAAAGTGCTATAATACTTAGCGAGGGGCAATGTTGGCGAATATTAATGACGAAGCAGTAGCAGCACAAAGAAAATTCTGAAAACGCATGTTATGGTTCTTGTGGTGAAGTATGAACATAGTTCTTGCGAGGTAGCCAACAAAATGTGATACTGATCGTCATGACCTCAGCAATTCATTTATTTTATTCATAAAATTTCAATGAAAACATTGAAATTCACTTCAAAACGTATTATAAGGTTATTAAATTCTAAATGGGGGAAACTTCGCCCTCCCCATACCCCCTTTTTATGGTGAGTGGTTCTACATGACGCCCCAAATATTTTAATCAACTCTTAGTATAGATAAATTGAAAACCTAGCATTTGGTTCTCCACTTAATACCTGAGCTAATGTTTGGCTTTAGATTTACCTATACTACGAGTTAATTAAAAAAAAATTGGGTGCCCATTCAAAATATAATCACCTTAGAATACGTTTAGAAGTCAAATTTCAATTCTTTCAATGGAGTTGCCAGACGTCGCGTCGCATATTCGATATAATGAAATAAAAAGTTTATGAATAAAATAAGTGAATTACGGATGCGGATGTAATGGCGTTCATACTCGCGTTCTTAACCCCGAAAAACGTCATAAAAATAAATTTTACCTCTAAAAAATCATGGTGGGAATGTTCTGGAGATTTACCTATATTAATATTACAAACCAAACCTAAAATGATGTATTATTAATATATATATATATATATATATATATATATATATATATATATATATATATATATATATATATATGATGAAAATTAATGCAATATCGCAAGAAAAGATGAAGAATTAAACCACATTCTCCGAAGACAATTTAATTCAGAACAGTTTCGGTGTATCTCACACCCTTTTACAACTGACACTGGATAGAAAATATTAGAAAAGTGCTTACAAACATAACAACGGGGTCAGGTCGTGAAAGATCCCCTCTTTTTCCCCCAATCCCCTACTTGTGGCTAACCTGGGGGGGAGGGTGTTAGGCCTAAACATATTGAAGGGCTGACATTTAACTATTTTGTTTATATGCTTTCTTATTACAGGATTAAAAGAAAATTGACCCTCAGATAGATTTAAATTAGGAACTGACGATATCAAGCTCGATTCTACTATTCTTCTCTTAACATAGTTAGCCGATTTAAATACCATTTTACTTCCATTGAAATCGATCGAATGATTCAAGTCTCTAACATGGCAAAATATTCCACTGCTTTGGCTGCCCACTCTAATATCTCTTTTGTGTTCGTACAATCTCTTGTCTAGATTTCTCCCCGTTTTCCCTATATAAACTTTATGGCAATCGTTGCATGGTATTGCATATACTCCTATGTTATGATGTTCTTTGGGTTTCCTGGCAATCATCAATTGGTTTAAGGAATTATTATATATAAAAGGCTAGATTAATACCCGCTTTTCCAAATATGTCCTTTAAACTATTTAATTTACTATTAAATGGCAATGTTATATATATATATATATATATATATATATATATATATATATATATATATATATATATATATATATATATATATATATATTATATATATTATATATATATTATATATATATATATATATATATATATATATATATATATATATATATATATATATATATATATATATATATATATATATATATAGTAGTAGGAATATGAAGACATATGCGATGGTTTTGAACATTTAATTTTCCGGACGTTTCGGTCATTGACGATGACCATCATCAGCGAATTCTAAATACCAAAAATTATTTTTAGAAGAATAACTAAACACAGAAATCAAATTAGTGAAAATCTATTAGAAATTGATGTAATATCTTAAAAAAAAATAAAAAATAAATAAATAACTAAATTAAATAATAATCCCACGAGTTTTTTAAATGTGCATAATAAACATGACTTAAATGACTATCGAAATACAAAAAATTATAAACTATAGCAATAAAGTCGAAAGACATGAAGAAATCGATTAATAAGACAGAAAAAAGATTAAATAATCCCATGACCAACAAATATGAATAGTAAACATGAATCAAGCGTAATACATTTATTAATATCCGCTCCATTTATTAATATCCGCTTGGATTACATTCCCCCTGATCTAACTTATTTTCGATTGTTCGCCCTGCCCATATAATTCTCTTGCTGTGTTTTATAGTGATTTTTTTTTTTTTTTTTGTATTACGCTTGATTCATGTTTACTATTCATATTTGTTTGTCATGGGATTATTTAATCTTTTTTCTGTCTTATTAATCGATTTCTTCATGTCTTTCGACTTTATTGCTATAGTTTATAATTTTTTGTATTTCGATAGTCATTTAAGTCATGTTTATTATGCACATTTAAAAAACTCGTGGGATTATTATTTAATTTAGTTATTTATTTATTTTTTATTTTTTTTTAAGATATTACATCAATTTCTAATGGATTTTCACTAATTTGATTTCTGTGATTAGTTATTCTTCTAAAAATAATTTTTGGTATTTAGAATTCGCTGATGATGGTCATCGTCAATGACCGAAACGTCCGGAAAATTAAATGTTCAAAACCATCGCATATGTCTTCATATTCCTACTACTATATATATATATATATATATATATATATATATATATATATATATATATATATATATATATATATATATATATATATATATATATATATATATATATATATATATATATATCGAAAATTCCTTTTGCAATAACGCAATTGTAATTATGCGGTTAAAAAGGCAATGTTATGGCTAACTTCGCTCTTCATCAAGCCCTCAGAAGGAGCTCTTCTCAAAATCAGGCGACCAGCAACGTTTCAACAATGCCCTCACGATGGCTTATGTGCCCCAGAGCAACATCTTTTGTCCCATCAGGAGTGCTGATGGATCCACCCTCCTCCTGAAAAGACCGAGGTTTTAGGCCGCTGGGCTGAACACTACCAAGATCTATCGAACAGGAGTAACCCAACAGATCCTACCTTCCTCAACAACATGAATGACCTCCCTGTCTTGCAAGAACTTGACAACATTCCATCTCGTCAAGAAGTACACCTGGCACTCAGCAGCCTGAAGAGCAACAAAGCAATCGGCCATGACAGCATCCCCGCTGAAATTCTGAAATACAGCGGTGATGCTGCACAATATCATCCAGGATATGTGGCGATCCAGATGCTGCCCACAACAGTGGAAAGATTCAGTCATCATTGCCACAGGGCCATATGTGGCAACGGCCGGGGCATTTTCCTTCTCTCCACCTCAGGAAAAGTCCTCACTAAAATCTTGCTGTCCAGAATCCTCAACAACATTGCTGAGGAGGCTCTACCTGAATCCCAATGCGGATTCAGAAAAGCACTCAGCACCACCGACATGGTGTTTGTGGCAAAGCAGCATCAAGCATAGAGCAGCATCAAGACCTTTATATGTCTTTATTTTGTGGATCTTGCCAAAGCTTTTGATACGGTTAACAAACCCCTGATCTGGAAGGCACTGAGGAAATTCGGATGCCCACCAACACTCTTGGCTGTTCTCAGAGCCCTGCATGATGGCTCAATGGTACGCATCTCTAGTGCCATCAGAACATTTCCTGTTAGATGCGGGTGTTAAACAGGGATGTGTAATTGTTCGCATCATTTTTAATCTATTCTTTGCAGCTGTGTCCATTATTGCTAAGCAACAAATTGACCCTGCTGATGGTAGCCGGCTATCTCATCGCGTAGCTGGCAATCTTTTTAACTTGCGTCGCCTTCAAGCAAAAAGACGAGTAACAGAAGAGTCAATCCATGAGCTGCAGTATGCCAATGACATTGCCCTAATAAGCTCCACTCAAGATGGTTCCCAGCGCACTATCAACGCTGTTAGTAGGCTACAATTTTGGGCTACAATATATCTCTTATGACATCAGACAGTAGCTTCACATGTGACCAATCACGGCGTTATATTTTTTTTGTGTGGATTTGTAACTTTTAGTCTGTATTATTTACTAAATATTTGCGCCTTTGCAAGTTTATATTTTTTTTAAGTTAGGTAAGGTTTCTTGATGTCTTTTATTGTTTTGTTTTCGTATTTTTTGTTTGCTGCGAACGATAACAGCTTCTTACTGGCAACGTCGTAGCTTATAAATAGGACCCGTTTTGCAAATGTTTTTGTTTCGTTATGGTATTTTCGTGCCCTCCATATGTGCTTCTTCGTTATTCGAATTCGGCTTTATTTTGTATAATCGCAAAAAATTTTTAGATTATCTAGAGGCGCATAAACTAATGAAGAAACCTATAAAATTAGTATTTTTTGTTATTATGTTAGGTTTTTCTGCCATTAAAAAGCTGTTGGGGGAAAAATAGCAGTAAATTCAAGGGAACTGCTCGTGGGGGAGATATCACTGCGGGAGAACCCCCCTACGATGATCCTGAGTTTCAATCAATTGGGGGGAGTCTGGGAGGCACAGCCCCCCAGTATATACTCATATACAAAAAAATATAACGCCGTAATTGTTCACATCTGACACTACCATATGACGTCATAAGGGATATATTGTAGCCCAAAATTGTAGCCCACTAACAGCACCACCTACCGTGCGCCCCGAATCTGAAGTGTTACCCAATTCTTTACCTGTCTGTCCATAATAGCATTTTTCCCAATTATTGCAACCAATAGAATAGACAATGCCTGGTTTAGGAGGTGAATTTTTTACGAGAAGGCGATGGATCGTGTTTTCATATTTAAAAATAACATTTATGTTCAAAGGTTTTAGTAAACGAGGTAATTTAATGAAAGTTTGGTTAAAAGGTAAGACTGATACATTTTTGATTAAGGTTTCAAATATAAAATTTATAGAAAACCTACAGCCATTGACTCATACATCCATTTCTATTCCGATCACAATATTAGTATAAAAAAAGTGTTTTCTCTTCCATGTTTCTCCGTACTCTGAGAATTGTTTCACCCGAATATTTGGAAAAAAAGGTTGATAGGATATATAATATAGGTTTAAATTTGTGTTACCCTTTCTACGTACTTAAAAATTGTTGTAATTCTGCTAAGCGTTCATTTTATCCTAAATTTCATGCCAAAAATGTATTAGTTTTACCTCACTGATATATATATATATATATATATATATATATATATATATATATATATATATATATATATATATATATATATATATATATATATATATATATATATATATATATATATATATCAGTGAGGATTGCTTCTAGAGAGATGGATTTTAATATTGAGTAAAAATCCCAGGATGAGGAAAATTAGATGAGTAAACATCTTTATTAATACCTGGCGACGTTTCGACCTATTAGGTTGGTTATCTTCTTTGGCCTAAAATATAAACGATTGAAAATGAAATAGTATAATAATCAGGAGATAAATGCATAACCAAAATACCTGAAAGGAATAGTTTAAGTTATTTTGGTGATTTTCAGGCTATAAAATCGAAAACCAACGAAAGAAAGTTAAAAAATCAACATCCTCGCAAACTAAGAATGTAAATTAAATTTTAAACACATTAAAAGTTTAAAAAGAGTCGAAATTAAAGTCGTAACTCTGAATGAAATCAATAATGGACTCAGGAAATCATTAGGCAATTACAAGTATTTAAACTGTTGCAGGTTAGAATTTTAACAAAAACTTTTCTTTTCACCTCCCGTGTGTAATGTTGTAGAAGTAAAACATTGAAATCCGTAGTAGCGAAACACCATGGTGTCATTTGGGTCTCAGAATCTATACAAAGCTAACTAATTGTAGGAATAATCATTTTATGCAAGAAGGGAACCGATGATGAATCGATATTAAAACTAGGGAAGTAATGTTTGATGATAGACATTCTAGTGTTCGAAGCGGCGTAGGCCAATTATATATATATATATATATATATATAAAATTTTGAAATTATCCAGTGAGATATCATCAAAATAAGCGCGGGGTAGTTTTTTTTTTCTTTTTATAGATAATAGCATAACAAAATCTCTACGACGATTGCGTTCGGAGCCTTAATCTGGAGAATTATCTAAAATGGTTTATTTGGGGAAAGTAAACATGCCTCAGGAAGCCCAGTATTCCAAAAGGGAAAAACGCTAGTGGACAGCGGTGCTCAAATAAACCTAACACTTTTCTGAAATGTAAGAAACTACCCTGAGGGGATGAAATGTCTGTAAAACAAATCAAAATCCACCATCATCGTCTAAAATTGCGTACGGTCAATTTACTCGACTTTCCAAGTATACCTGTGCGTTAGTTCTCTGATATGGTATTAAACGAAGTGGGATCTCGGTTCCAGGAGAACGAGCGATTCAGTTTCCCGTTAGGCTTTGTGTTGTACGGTTCTATGTTAGTGAGGCCATTCATCACTCCCGCTTCCCACCTCATTGTGAATTATTGTGGTAATTTCACTCGTGGTGCATTTGTGAAGATAGTGATCCAGAGGCACTGAAGACGCAAAATAGGTTAGTTACCCATCTAATAGGACTAGATTAATTAATATTAAATGGGGAGTTTTAGTGTGAACCTTTCGTTATAAGGCGTGCTGGTCAATTCTTTTGGTATGACTCATGCTGAAGGATTTAAATTGACTAACGCCTACTTGTGGCCAACTCCACGTATAAATTTTAAGTTAATTTTGATGTTTTACGTTGTTTCTTAGCTAGTTTTGAATTATACAATCTGCATTTGTAAGTTACTAAAGAATGCGAGAGGTATTTCTCTTAACTCTTGTCAAAAAGTATTGAGAAATTATCAAACTTGTGGCGTAGCCATTTTATTATGTAGTGGTAGCTACCGAAGTTAAAATAGTAAGGTGCACCTTCGGAGTGAGCCAAGCTGGCAGAATATGTAACACGCTTCTATAGATTCACAAAAGCTTGTTTGATGACGCCTGCTTTGTATACCCGTACATAAATAAGCATGGTAACTGGGAAAGAAGCCAAAATTATGAAACTAGGCTTTTAAATTTCGTAATATACCTGACCTAGAGTTTTTTTATAAATTCATTCATATATATATATATATATATATATATATATGGTAAACTCTCCAATTTAGACGCCCTGGTGAGAAAAACTGCTCTGCAAAAGCTTAATAATGACCACAATTAAAATCTTAATTAAAATTAAAGTCTATGGTTTTATATCATTTTGAGCATAAGATTTTCATTGTGTGTGTTAAGTTTTTGCAGAGTAGTTTTTTCTCACGAGTGCGTCTTAAATGGAGAGTTTACCCTATATATAATATATATATAAAATGTGTTTAAAAAACAATTTTTTATTGTTGACAAAGTTTTTTCATGGTCGAATTTCAAAATATTGCTTCTGGGTTGTTGTCTTTTTGTTAGGCTATTGTAATCGCATTATACTGTATTATATATCATTTCTAAGGTAATTCCCCAAACTTCCCCTTTAATTGCGGGGGTTGCACCCCAACACACCACGCGCAATTTTTAAATAAACTAGTAATATTCCTAATTCGAAATCCTAACTTTAGATTCGAATTCAAAAGGCGATTGATAACTGTCCTTAGATCTCTAGTTTTTTTTACCACGTTGCTTGACTTCAGACATATAATCACGCCCCCGAATTCTTTTTATATCAATCAAATTTTCTTTAAAAATTGATTAATATGAAATGTCCATATGATATTTTAATTCGGGAAAAATCCCTTCAAAAGAATATATGATACATGTAATCTGATGGGATTTCTACTAACAATGTGGCTCCCAAGATGGCGTTCAATCAATTTTTCGTCATAACATAATTAGAAATTTGCCCACATTAAGTATTAAAGTGCTATATAGAGTATATCTATCTTCGATATGAAAGATTTATACATACACTAAAGAGTATATCTATCTTCGATATATACTTTATATCATAGGCTAATTAATAGGCAATTTTATTTGCCGATTGAAAATATTTTATGGATGTTAAGTTACATCTGGTGTGGTTAGTCGGTGGATGGGGTCAAATTAAGTGGCTGTCATATAAGATAACCATGGTTCGGATTACACGGTAATCAAGGCATCTTCAGTGCAGAATGGTTGTAATCCGTTGAATTATGTTATGTTAAATATCCGCGACGGACTTGGAACTCCAGAAGCTACAAGAACATAGATGATGAAGGCAACATCGTATTTTCCCCAGTAATTTTGAATAAGACTCGGCTTGCGTCTTTTTTCTTTTACTCCCAAATAAAGACCTTTCCCCCTAAGAAAATGTGTAAAAAAAAATCATGGCGGAAGGGATTGGTTATTTACATTTTCCTAATTACATAAAAAAATGCTAATATTAAGCTCCCTTGGTTTACTATCTTTAAACGAGCTAGCGTATAAATATTTAATCTCTCATGGCATTTAAAGATGGCGTCGCAATTAACAAAAAAGAATTAAGTAAGATGATTTTTAGCAACTTTCTGCGTAATTTAGAAAATGTAAAAAAAATTTAATCATTATATAGAACTAACCCAAATTAACCTAACCTCCCCAATACGTCAAACAGCTCAATTATGCAAATAACAAAACCGAACCGTAAACAATCGGAACTTCGCCATGTCAAATCATTCTTGCGTTACTAAATCGGGTTAAAATTTTAACTTATAACGGGTGATACTACCTCCCCCCGCCATCAAAATAGTACTATTACAACAATACAAAGAGGTACGACATAATTTGGTACCCTCAATCGGAGGCGCTACCAGTGTATCATATTACCTTTCTCCCAATCTGTTTTATACAAGCACAAAATTCAATTGGTTTATTATAAATTATTCTTAGTTCCCGGAATTGTCTGTCGTGTGGGCGAGCGTAGGCGGATGTGACGTAAAATAGGCTTCTTAAATCCGCAAGTTTGTGTTTGTTATTTAATTTTGAAAAACTGTTGCGAATTTCGATTTATCGGGAATTCTCTTAAAGGAATCTAGTTCCAGTAACCCCATTCCCCCAATAAATGTACTAGCAACATAGCTTGATAGGAAGACTGAAACCAGCAAATTTTAACTTTTTAAATTTTAATATTGCCATTCTGGAATTTAAATTCACCCGTTGAACGTTAGAGCTCAACCAATGCTAGCTTTCCGCGTCGTTTGGTTTCTCAATAATTGATTCGAATTCTCTTCAGCCGTGTCGGAGGGGGAGAAGACTCGATTCTCCAAAAGACCCGATTTTCAATTATAGGCATCAAGCATAAAAAAAAGGGGTGGTTACTCATCTTTTCTCTCTTGAGGGAGGGTAACTGTTTTAACATTTTTTTCATTAAAGTCTGTTATACATATTATTCGCCTACTTTTCGTTATATTTGCTCATTCTCCGAATCTCTACGGGCCAAAGAGAGTGTAAAAGTCTTTTAAAAAATCAGCCCAACTAAGTTTAGCTATTTCATTTCTTGCTACTTTCTCTTCAAGGGGGAAGGGCCCGATTACGCGATAAAGATCGTTGCACCATTTTTTAATAATAGTTATGAATAATAACTTATCTTTTTAGAACATTAAAAGTGAATTCGAATTGATGTTCGCCTTAAATTGTAGCAACTTTTGTCGCCTTAGGCTTTGTTTTGCCCAGTCACGTCTAGAGTTTCCTCCTCCCCCCCCCCCCGATTTAGAATTCGCCAACAATTTTATAGCATAATTTTAAGGATGACAAAGGCCACCAGGGCCTATCGGAAGTCATCCAAGATCCCATCAAGTCATTGATGATGCAGTCCTATATAGCCGTCGTTTTTTGGCCCTTGGGGAATTGAAATCTCCTTTTTTTTCCCTTTTGTTGCTTTTATTTAAAAAAAAAATCCGGATATTTAGGCAGAGGGGAAATCGGCTTGTTGGGTGAAGCCTGACCATTGTAACTCTTCCTTAGCGATTTAATTCCTCTAATTTAACGCTTCTTTCCACTGTAATATTAACATAATTGATTTGGGCGAGTTGCCATAGGAATAATTATAAGGGTACGGCGTCGGAGTTCGTAACAAATGGCGTTATGTTTGTCAATTATTGAAGCAAATGGCTATAATGCAACGTGGAATGACGTTTGGTCAGAAGGAAATAAGTATAATGAAGCGGATCAAGGTTGAGGTGGCTTGTAATAGCAAAACATCGTTCAGGCAACAATAATACATTCGATCCAAGGACGAGTACACATACTGGAAAGACCAAAGTTGGAACCGTTGTAGTGGTATTATTACCATGCACATAAACTATGAAGCGGAACCAACGAAAATTTGTGAAATATATATAGCCGCAGAGACGCCATAGGTGTTGACCGCCAAGACGGCATGTAGTTTCCCAGATGTTAGCTGCAGCTTGGTTCTCCGTGCAACTCCTCACACGCCATTGCGAGAGGCTTTGTAGGCGTATTTTAATGGGGCTTCCTTCTCATCGCCACTTATATGTAGTAACGAGGTTTGATGCGTAGCATTTCCCCCGTTCCTTTTTTTTCGAGTTCCCGGTTTCTTGTTTAAATTTGTTTCTGAACTTGGCCCCTTCTGGCTCAAACTTCCAGGACTGATTTCCGGCTATTGCGATTCCCCTTCTTCAAACTTAGTTGTTTGTCGCTTTGGTAAAATCTTAACTCAGAACTCTTAAGTTCTGAGTGGTTTTGCCCATCAATGAATGACCTGGAGACTCAATGGCCCCGCTTCGCTGACTCGTCTCTGAGATCTTCCCGGGTAATCATTGCCCTCACACGATTCGGCGCTGGTTCAATTATATCCAAAACGCACAATACTTCTAGCCCCCCCGTCCCAACCTAGGACCGATGCCCTCGAATTCACCAGCCTATGTCATGCAGATCTTTGTTGCTTTCATTATTTGGTCGAGGGGGCCGTCCTGGCCAAAAGACGGATGTAGTTACCTACTTGCCTTAATTAAATGTAAGGAATGTCTGTTTCTATTAAAAATGTAGGGAGTGGTTATCACGTTTATATTTAGGGTTCCTGTTTCATCGAGGACATTTAGGGAGCTGAAAAGTAAGATTGATTTTTAGTGACCATATTTCGCCTCGATTAAAAAATTGCGAGCATTTTTGCCTCGATTGGATTTTTTTTTAGCTAGCATTTTGCCTCGGTTGAATTCTTAGCCTCTATTGGATTTTTTAGCCAACCCTTTTGCCTCGATTGGAATTTTATTAAGCTAGCCTTTTGTCTCTAATAAAATAGTTTTTGATTCCTCACATATCGATGAGAATTCTGCCGCGACGCTTTGCGTAACGATTGCCAGGCGTTCGTTTCTTACCTCTGCCATTATGCGCTTGTTGCAATCTTGATGTCCTTGGGTAGTATTTCGATTGTTTTTGGCTTGCTTAATGGGGAGGGGGGGGGGCTATGCATTCATTAACGTATTTACCATAGTTTACGTCCTATAGCAACAAAATGCTAATGGAAGGGTTTTGTTAGCCATGCGTTTTTGGTGTACAAGACCTGATTGTATTCGCTCTCCCGAAGGCCTAATAGGATTGGATTCCACTAAGGGTCCGCGCTCCTATTTGATCAATGATTCATAAAATCATACCCCTTCGTCCCCAGAAGCTGAAGACCGTAGGTCACTGGGCAATTTTTCTTTGGTTTCAAGAGATACTTTAATGAAATATTTAATAATGGTCATGAAATACCGCTACTCCTAATCTTTACTTTCCCCAACCATAACTCATCCTCGTTCGTGCGAAAGAGACATCGAAGGATTTATTTCCACGTAGTTTAGTAATGGAAGAATTTTTTGGCCTCGTCTCATCTGGTAGTAAACTTTGCAGCATTTTCAACTGCTCTTCCTCAAAATATCCTGACGCACTCAAGCATTTAATCATCTACACCATTTCAGGTTCGTTCCAAAGTTGGGACAAATTCGGATGAGTTTTGCGCCCTCTACAATTTAATCCCCCAATTATTAGTATGTACCTTTTAGATCAGGTGTTCTTAAAGTAGTGCCTCAATACCCCCGGGGCGTATCAAAACCGGTTCTTGGGGGTACCCAAAAAGGTATCCTGGCCCGGGTGCGCCCTAGAATTGAGGCTTTTGGTATTTCGAAAAAAAGAGGAGCACAAAGCCTATGCAGCTCACAGCCGAAAGAAAACAAGCTGAATGAGCACAAATGGTCTTGTGTACAATAATATAATGTGGAAGGATGTACAATAATGTAATGTACACTATTATTTATTTATTTACTGAAAATAAAAGTCCATAGAATTCGGCTGTTTTTTCATAGCCGTTTTTTTTTTAGAGGAAATTAAAAGTTGGGAGTAGAAGGCTAATATTGGAGAAGAGGTATCAAGTTGACTTTGAGTTTAACTTTGGAGTTTCGGGGCTGAACTTTAAGAAGCACTGTTTCAGACACTTCAACTAACATGAAATTGTCAAAGTATTAATGATTGCCTAGTTATTCATATACGCAAATCTCTAAATCTTCTATTTGAATATCAAAATTAGTGAAATATTCCAGAAATGTTTACTGTTATGCAATGTATAAAAATCTTTCCCTGGAAATCCATATAAAAGTAAACTCAATTTCCTAAACTACCCTAATTTTGACCAATCAGGAAAGTGAATGTGGCTTATATTTGCGAATTTTGTTGAGTTTCAACAAACGATAGATATTGTTTGGTTTACAAACGAGGGTGTGGTGGGCGTTGTCTGATGATGGTATATTTCCATAAGATTTCTTTTCTAAGTAAAACTTTCAACCAACTCGAAAGAGGAAAAGTTTATATTATTTTAATAGGTCATCCGGAAAGTTCGTGTCGCAATGGAAAAACCTTTTCGTTGCTGTCAAAATTCGTTACTACTTCGGGCTTTCACAGTTTCAGAAGCCTGAAAACAAAATAACAATTAGATATATTTGATTAAATTTACTTAAAAAAATATGCTTTTATTTTTTTTTTGTCATGGACTTTCCGGAGGCCGTAATAATTAAATGCTGTTGTTTGTCAATCTAATTTGCTTAAGAGTAAAATTTCGAATGAACAACCATTGCTCCTGAATCCATTCTTTTCAACATTAAATCCGCGCGCGATTAACAAAGTAATCTACAGTTTACTTGTAACGACAAAATCCAGACGCAAAATGTCTTCCTGGTCTTGCCATAATTTCTCTTCGTCAAGAAAGATTGGAGTGAAAGTTACTCTAGAGGAAAATCATCTTTATTTCTTGCACTGCCTCGCAAGGTTTCATCTTTGTCCCTACCGCAAATGAGGCCTCGAACATTAAAGCTCGAATCGTATCACCTCAATCACGGTCCTTGAAAATGGGAGTTCAAAATTATTGATGCAAAATAGCATAACATAAGATCACGCATACTTATTTGGCAGAAAATTTGTCTCCAACAGGGACACTATAAGTTTGTCTAAATGTAGAAACTTGCTAAATACATATAGGGAGGGAATGCAGATTTTGGAGGGAGAACGGTAAAGGGGTTTTTTGTAGGCATTGTATATATTATATTGATATTGTGTATTGTAGCCGTATGATTTAGTGATGCTTTTTAGGGCAATGTTTTGGACGCAATCTTGTGGATCCAGTTTATTTATGGGGCGGGTGAGTCAGATGACCTCTGATAGGCTCTCGCGGCTTTCATCATCGTTGAATGTTATGTTTAAGCTTTAGTGTAGACCACGTGTGTTCTTAACCGTTCGTAGATTACGGGTTTGTTTATACGTAGTTTCCGGCAGGAGGGAGTGCGAAATCGAAATCTCGAGACCGTATCACCATACCATTCAGCGTTGAATGGTGGTTGTCCTTGTTCTCCTCAAACTTTCATTTTTGCCTTCGCTATTTCAATCCACTGCTTGAATATTCATTTCCAGACAGCACTAATTCCAATCGGTCACCTTATCTCCCTTTCGGCTATCAAACTTATTTCCAATGCTTGGATCAAACTTTAGATAGTAGTGCTCTTACTGGTTTTAAATGACTTGATGGCGCAGTCATATGGATGCAGTTTCTACCATAGTAATAGGGTCTTCGATAAGCCCTAGTTGCCTTTGTCATCCTTCAAAATATGTTAGGCTCCTGACGCAGACTTTTTAAGGGTAGAATTTATTTTTGGATCTTTTATAAGAATAGCTGTCCCAATTGAGCCATTTAAAAGAATAAGGGTATAAGTTTTGCCCATTTGAATAGTAGAGGTCCCTAGCTAGGTACTCGTTGGTTGCCATCATAATGGACTGTTAAAATTAAAAATAATAATAATAAAATGATTGGGCGATGATTCTGACCTTGGTTTCGCATCTGTGTGCAATCTTAAAGCTTCGCTTCATTAGACAGTCCTAATATCTCCAAACACTACCTTTTTAGTAGATTGACTAGGTGTATAGTAGTAATTTGGATTATGTTCATTTACACATTTCCACACGCTTTTGACTTCACTTTCTTAACGGATATCGTTGCAAATATATGATGGTGGGAATTCCCTCGGTGGCTTCTGTCTTTTTGTTATCAAAAATGCTTTAAGGGCGTAACCCCTTTTCACGTAGGCAGCCTTTACTCATAATGTTTTGGTACTTCGATGCAACATCTCTATACAATAATTTTCAACCATCATTGGAGAATTATCATAAACTCCATTGTAAGATGCTAATTTCTTATTTGGTACCAGTTGAAGATGGCGCTAAATGAGAAATGGCACTGCCAAACTTTCATTCGTGGAATTTCTTCATCCCAAATGATGTAATTTTTCTCCCCATTTTTAAGGAGTTCCAATATGACCATTAGCCCTCACCTGGGCAGTGGTAAGTTCACATTTAGAACTTTCTGAGCTCTTATGAGGCGGTTTGTTCCTTGAACTTTGCACCGTCCTGACCCCGCTGTTTAAGGTTGTAGTTTGCTGAAGTAGTAATTCGCATTCATTTATCTGGAAATCCTTCCTCTGGACACCTGCCACATAGTTATGTTAAATTAAATTAACCCTCGTCGAATTATCCACTTCCCTCAATAAGTTAGAATGTTCACTTGCTTTTGTTTAACTTTTCAAAGGGTTGAAAGATGATCAGTCCGGCTGTGCCTTTTCCTTGTTGCGAGGCTGTGGTCCCTTCCGATGCCGGTGTAGTAACCCCAAAACTTGTTAGTAGCTGACTAATTACATTAGTACACTGGTAAAAAAATTAATAAAAGGTTTTGACCGGCAAATATTCGTGGAAACCTAACACAAGCCTCAATCGTAGAAAATCCACACGCAAATGTATTGTAGCCAACGCATAGTGTTGTTAAATTAATGTACCGAATTTCCGTTGCCATAGCCACCAATAGCGAAGTAATACCGTTATATAAATCACCCTAATTTCCGTAGCTATGGAAACCGTGATTACCATAATATCCATCGGATAAAACTTTGTATATATTCCTGCTGTATGATGCATTTGGACTCTGCTGGTTGATTTTTTAAAAACTGAAATAGGTTGTATGGTGGTGTTTGCGGCTGGGTTGATGTTGGATTGATGGACGAAGGGTTTGGTGGATGACCTTAACGATCCCTTGTGGGTTCTTTATTGACATCAGGATTTTTTTTAAGAGCTCATCTGGCGACTGCCTACCTGGGCATAAGTCGCCGTACTCTACACGGCCTAATACTAGGCTATATCAGAAAATAAATAAAACAAATAATATGTAACTAACAAATAACTATAAAAAATGATGAGAAAAAGCATGAGGACAAAAAGGAAGCATGCCCCGGTGTCGTGGGGTAGGCCCGCCTCCCCTCGGCATGCGACCTACAAAAAGAAGCACAAAGAAAGGTCAAATAAAGGGGGGAAGGCCGGCCTCCTCCAAAAAGTCAAGGATAAGCGGTAGCGACCCCGTTCGTCCCGGTACCGGGACACTGGGACGGGTAACGTGCTTGGAGATCGCCCAGACTGGGACAGTCAACAAGAATGTGCCGAACAGTCTGGGGGACAACGCAGTCTTCACAAAAAGGCTCGTCTCCTCTCGTTTCGCGTTAGCTATCTTTTTGCATGAGCCCATGCTGGGCTGGTGCCTCCTGCCCACCCTCCCGAAGTATAAGAGTTTTGCGACCCCACCATCAAGGAATGTAAACCGGGGAGAAGTATGGGATATTGCACCCGGCATGATGTTTTCGTTCTATTTGCTATGAATACCTCCTTTCAGACGGTGCAGCTAGACTTGGATAACAAATATACTGTAATTTCAGCTGACTTCGACGCGGAGGTTTTCGCAAAATTTTCTTTTCTTATATCTACTTTCTAGGATATTTGCTTGTTGACGCCAGGTCTCTTTTCAAGCACCAGCAATAATCAGCTATCATGTGGCAATCCCAGCGTCCTTGATAACGTTCCTCCATAATTTTAATAATATCTTGGTGGAATCTCTCCCCTTGTTCGTCACTTACAGCACCTAAATTACTTGGAAATTGGTTGAGATGACTATTCAAAAAATTCATTTTTATGCTCATATTGCAACCTAGCTCTTTTTAGTCCCTTAAAAGTCTTCTTAAGACTTCTTCTAGTTATCTGCCCTATAATTTCCTAAAAAGCTTTTTATAAAGTCCACGAATGAGAACCAGGCATTTTTTTCGCGTTCATTCATGACATTAGGAAAACTGCTGTCATTAATTAATCTTATTTGTAGACCGTTGAAAATTCCAGCTTTGATTTTTTTCATAACTTAAACTTGGGAATTTTGAAATTGTTTCGGAAACACTCGCCCTTTGTATATAAGGCTTTTACATATTGTTTAATGAGACATAATTTGATATGCAGAAGAGGAAATATGACTTTATCTCTGTTCACTAAAGGTATCCGGATTAACTACATTTTTCCCTCCGGCAGAAAGTGATGTTCGTGCCGTCCCATAAGCAAAGGAAGCAGGCATATGCTTGTTGCCCTACCAGAAAATTGACCATTTTTAACTCAACACATATGATCCACTTGTGCTTCCTATATTTGATAAGTTTTAAAATAGTTTCTATATGCTCATACTTTTAATGATGTTGAGTACCCAATTGGTATCGAGCTGTATAGATTGCCATTAGGCAGCAACACACAGTTAAGACTTCTTTGGAACTGTCTAAAAACAAACGCCAATAACTTGCATTGTAAGACTGAACCCCCATCTCCTTTAAAAAACCTGGTATGTCGCAGCAATATACTGAACTATGCTCTGTCCTCAAATATTTAAGTTCTTTTCGGTTTCTGTAAAATGAAATGTATGCGTTTGAACTAAGAATGTTTTTCTGTTTAAATCTTTAAGGCTAAAATTTCCGCAGCCTTTTTGCTAAATTTAGATCCCTTACAAGATCATTCAACTCGGCCTGGTTAAACCTTTGCTGATCACTTTCACTTACAACTACGCTGGGGTCTGGGGTCTAATTCGGTGCCCGACTCCTAAGAATGCATAACAATATTTTGAGAAACATCTTCAACTAATTCCTGAGATGGCACTCTTAAATTTTTGAATGGGAATTTCATTTGAATGCTGCACAGGTCGTATTGCAGTGTCAAAATTTGGGTACTCTTTATTTTTCTTAGTGAAGCCCGATCGAAGTCTTGACAAAGCAGAAGTAACAATCCGTCTCATAGTTAGTAGGTTCTCGCCACACCTGAAATAGAAAATAAATTGTGAAGTGTTAACAAAAGCGAATTTGATGAAAAGTTGTTTTATGTACCCAAGTTACAATTACACTTGGGTAATGACTAAGCTACGTAGTTTTATGAAATCATAAACTTACCATCGGAACTACAAAAGCTATTTTTGACTCCGAACCCTTCGTCCAATGTCGCAGTCTTTCAATGCATACCCCCGTAAGGGGCGCGGCGATTTGCCATCCTGGCCGCCGTGCTGACGGGATCCAGCGCTCCGTCCGGCCCCAGCTTAGCCTCTCTTCCTTCCTTCAGATAGCCCGATTTCTCCCCTACCTTGTCGCTTTTCATACAACCTCTCCCACAACTTTCTCTGGTCAGCCTCTAATTTCAAAGGGTAGAATGCTGACCTTCTTCTCAAGCCAACCACCCCGGATCGGGGCTGAGGGGGGAGGGGACATTGTCCCCTAACCCCTGAGCTCCGGTTCGGGATGGGGGTTTTTTAACAACCTGCTTCATCCCCACCCATACCTTCCTCACATCCCTTTTCCTCTCCTCTTCACAACCTATATTTTTTACGCCGTGTCCAAGGTGGAGCCGCCATGCCGATGGACTGCCAGGCCACCAGGCGGGAGGGGTGGTCCCGAATGGCGGCGCCTGGCTCTGCCGGGCTTGTAAGCACCTCTCGCAGTGCGGGCTACTGCGAGGGGTGATGAGCTATTGCGTCCCGTGGCAAAAATAGGGTCACCATGCCCATAGATGAACAACAAAAAAAAAAACCCCAAACCCCTTTAACTCCCCCTTGCTCATCGACGGAGCCGCCCTTGGGCAGCTCCACCGAAAAAATGGAGGTCCCCCCCCCTGTGCTTGCACAGGGGACCCTCCATATTTCTCTAACCGGAGAGGAGGCTTACTCCTCTCCTTCGCCTACGGATGCAGGGGACTCCCCCTCACCCCCTTCTCTGGAGGTGCTTTCGGGCACCTCCCTTTTCCCAGCGGCAGTCCCATCTTTTCTTTTCAAGGGGACTGCCAAGAAAGCCAGCAGGCAGCCCTTAGCCAGCCGCTTCCCATCAAAGCGGCTCGGTAGGGCAAACCCCCTTAGGGGGGAGAGGGAAGCCAGGCCCCTTCGGTCGCTTCCCTCAAAAGACCTGCTGGCAAGAATTTTAAACCTTGCCGGGGTCAAGGCCTGTGCCTCCCCATACAAGACTGGCGACACTGCCAAGGGGACCTGCGATGTCCTGGGAGGGGATGGCCAATTGGAGGCCCCTCCTGTGATAGACATGGTCCTTGAGGAGACCCAGCCCCAGACGGTAGGGCCTTCCATGGGGGGGAATTCGGGCTCGGCGCCAAGCACCGAACCCGAATCCGCCCCTATGCAAGGTCCTCCTCAAATGGCTGAGGGCTCCGAGGCAGTAGAAGGAGGGGAGGGATCTCCTCCGACAGGTGCCCCTACGACAACCAGGACCTTCTCCATTTCGGAGAGGGACCTGGCTGAGGCTGGTCCATCTGGCCTGGGGACTTCTGCCGGCGGAGGTGAAAAGCGGGTTCATTCCCCGCCCTCCTCTCCGAAAAAGAAAAAGACTAAAAAGACCAAAAAGACTCGGGGCTCCTCTCCATCCGCGGGGGCTGCGGGGACGGATGGGTCTGCTGCCACTCTGGCAAGCGACCAAGCCAAGATCGGCACATCCGCCCCCTCTGCCCCCCCGGTTGCGGAGCCCCTGACAAAGAAGACTACTACCAAGAGTGCACAGGGCGGAGCCTCGATGACATCGGGGCCCCTGATTCAGAGGTTACCTGGCGTTTTCGAGCCCGCTGGCTTCAAACGCTTCCTCGTTATTCGCTCCACTGATGGCACCATGTTGTCCAAGGGCAACATGATCCATCAGCGGAGAGGATTAGCTAGTGCAATTGGTAGAGAGCCGAAGGTAATCGTTTCTCGGACGGGAGCCTTCTGGCGAATGCGGCGAATCCCGCCGAGGCGGCCAGGATTAGTGCTCTTCGGACACTTCATGGCACCCCGGTGAGTGTGACGCCACACTCTACCATGAACTTTGTGAAAGGAGTAGTTTATGCGAGGGAACTCGTTGACTACTCCATTGAAGACATCACCTTAGAGCTGGCCGACCATGGGGCGGTCAAGGTCGAACGTGTGATGAGAAAACAGGGAGGGGCCTCGAGACCCACCCCTACACTCTTCGTCACGTTCGACTGTGACAAGCTCCCTGAGTCGGTGCGTGCCGGTTGGTACCGCTACCGCGTGAAGGCATTCGTGCCACTGCCGCGGCGGTGCTATTACTGTCACCGCTTCGGCCATACGAATCGCTCATGTAGACGTGCAAAGTCGGGGTCACCCGAAGTCTGTGTAAATTGCTCCAAGGTCGCACACGATAAGTCCAAATCGTGTGTGGCCAAGTGTGTCAATTGCGGAGAGCCGCACCCTGCTTCTTCGAAGCAATGTGGTGCATATCTCCTTGAGAAAGAAATCCTGGCCGTTCAGGCCTAGGATCGACTCTCATTCCGCGAGGTAAAGGACTTGGTCCTGGCGCGCCCGGCTCTGCCTGGGACGTCATATGCCTCAATAGTTAGGAAGGCACCCTCTGCTCCCGGCCCATCCAAGCCAACGAGCACGGTTGTTTCCGCGCCCATTCGGAGCCCTTCTGCGGGCTCTACCCAACCCGGGCGCTCCCCTGGTAAAGCTGGCGGCAAAAAGGGCTCATACCCTGCCCCGGCTAAAACCAGGGCTCCCCCCTCTTCCCCCAGCGTGACCGTTTCCCGTAAGGCGAAACGGCCACGCGCCTCCACCGAGTCGTTAGACTCACAGGAGGCAACACCCCTGAAGATGGTCGCTAGGCCATCTTCCGGGGTTCCTAAAGCTGTCCCCCGAAAGGAGGACAGCAACAAAGGAGCTTCGGCTCCTTCGCCCACGTCCCGAGGTGGAGCGAGTGGCTCGGAGACGGTGGTTCCTCGAAAAGAGGGCCCCCCGCCTCCGAAGCCGCAACGCCCGCCTAAGGTTTCGAGGCGGAGGGAGGAAAAGACTCGCATGGCGAGCCCAACCTCCCCCAATAAGTCCTCGAAGGCGACAGCGCCTTCAGCGCTTTGTCCGGCCAACAGCGCCCGGGGTTCTGCCCCCGGGAAGCGTACGGCCATTCCCGTGAGGGTCTTCAATTCGGGGAGGGCCCCCGCGTCTCCTCCGAGCTAGGCCTGGAGGGCATATTCCTTCAATGGAATTGCCGTGGACTCCGGGCCAACTGGGAGGAGCTGCGGAGGCTCGTCTCGTCCCGTTCCCCGTTAGCTATTTTTTTGAAGGAGACCATGCTAGGTGCGTGCCCCCTCCCTGCCCTCCCGGGGTGTAAGGGTCTTGCGACCCCACCACCTCGGGATGGCCGGGCTGGGGGATGCGCAGTTTACACCCGGCATGATGTCTCCGTTCTTCCTTTCTCTTTAGATACCTCCTTTCAGGCAGTGGCTGTGAAGCTGCACCTGGATAGGAGGTATACTATCATTTCTGCGTACATTCCACCGTCAGCTGACTTCGACGCGGGGGACTTCCGCCGCGTCGTTGCACGGTTGCCGAGGCCCTATCTCTTGCTTGGAGATCTGAACGGCAGGCATCCTCTCTGGGGAGATTACTCCATAAATCCCAGGGGACAAGTCCTTGCCGATCTGATCCAAGAGCTTGAGATGGGTGTCCTAAACGTGGATGAGTTTGCGCATCACTGTCCGAGAACCGCTTCATTTTCTTGCCTTGACCTATCTTTATGCTCTTCGGATGCACAGCCTGATTTTGATTGGGGGGTGGTCGATGACCTACATGGTAGTGATCACTTTCCCATTCAAATATCATTTTCAGGGCAACTGCCGCCTGAGAGACCACCTCGGTGGTGCTTGGCGCGGGCGCGGTGGCCTGCATTTCAGGAAATGACTGAATTCTCTATCTCAGTCGAGGAGTTTAGGTCGGTAGATGATGCCGTTGAGTTCTTCTCCGGCAACCTCATCGCCGTGGGCCTGACTACTATTCCTAGGACGTCTGGCCGTTTTGCACGCCGACCACTCCCATGGTGGTCGGCCGAGTGTGAGACGGCCCTCAAACAGAAGCGTTATGCCTACATGCGCTATAAGCGCCGCCCGAACGATTTCACTGTCGCTGAATTTCGTCGGGCTAGGGCTAGGTTCCGGTATATTTCGAAGCACGCCCGCCGCTCTTCTTGGCAGGCATACGTGTCTTCACTTAACGGGAAGACCCCTTTAGCTGAGGTGTGGAAGCGAGTCAAAAGGATTCGGGGCAAGTTCTCGCAGGACCCCCCTCCCGTTCTCCAGGAGAATGGGACCGCAATCTCGGACCCCGCGTCCGTGGCGGAATCCTTAGCGACCGCTTTTTCCGCATTCTCTAGCCGTGATGTCGCGGAAGGCCGCCGGCTGGACTTTACCTCCAGAGGCGGAGAACCCTTCAACGACAAGTTTACTGTGAGTGAGTTGCGCTCCGCTCTCGCTTCGTGCGCGGACACCGCCCATGGTCCGGACGATGTCCCGTACGCCATGCTTCGACACCTGGGTGAGCGAGGCATGGCCTTTCTGTTAGATTTGTTCAACAGGATCTGGGTGGAAGGTCTTCTCCCAGACTCCTGGCGAATCGCTACTGTGCTCGCCTTTCGCAAGCCGGGGAGAGATCACTCTACTCCGACCGGTTTCCGCCCAATCTCTCTAACCTCTTGCGTGTGCAAGTTGATGGAGAAATTGGTAAATGTTAGATTAGCCTATTTCCTGGACAGCGGAGGCCATCTGTCTTCTGCACAGTGCGGCTTCCGTAAGTTCCACTCCACGTCGGATGCTCTGCTCCGACTGGAAAATGCCGTCTGCGAGGCTTTCCTTCGTAGACAGCACTACGCCACGGTGTTTTTTGATCTGGAGAAGGTCTATGATACCGCATGGCGATACGGTATCATGGAGACTCTCCACACGATGGGGGCGAGGGGACGCCTCCCAATGTTTATATCTGAATTTTTGCGAGATCGTCGATTCCGCGTACGGGTGGGGGGAGCCCTCTCCGGCCCAAAGGAGCAGGAAGAGGGTGTCCCGCAGGGAAGTGTCCTCAGTGTCACACTCTTTGCCCTGAGCATCAACGGCATCACCTCGGTGCTGCCGGAAGATGTTCTCGCTACGCTCTACGTGGACGACCTTTCGATCTCTTTTGGCGCGGCCCAGATGCCAACTCTGGAGCGCCGACTCCAACAGGCATTGAACCGCGTCTCTCGCTATGCCGAAGCGCACAGGTTTCGGTTTTCTTTGGCCAAGACTAAGGTGGTGCACTTCTGCCGCCACCCACGGCTTCACCCCGACCCAGATTTGTTTCTTAATGGGGTGCGCCTGGATGTGGTTGAGTCGCACCGTTTCCTTGGTCTTGTATTCGACCGACGCCTCACCTGGGAGGCTCACATTCTTAGCCTTAGGGTCTCTTGTACCCGCGCCATGGACATTCTCCGTTCCGTGACGTTCAGCGCTTGGGGCGCTGATAGGGCTACCGCCTTACTTTTTTATCGATCCTTTGTTCGCTCGAAGCTCGACTACGGATGCGAGTTTTATGCATCCGCAGCCGAGCGTTTATTGCGGAAGGTGGATTCGATCCACCACACCGGCCTTCGCCTTGCGACCGGTGCCTTCCGCACTTCCCCCATTGAGAGCCTGTTGGTCGATGCTGGGGAGATGCCACTCGCTCTGCGCCGCGTGCAGTGCATCACTCGCCTGTACGCGCGAGCCCGGCGCCTCCCTCAGTCGCCAACAGCTCTCACTGCATCCGCAGCTGATCTCGATGGTGCCTATGCCGCCGAGAGACGCCAGTCATACCCTAAGCCCTTTGGGTTTAGGGCTAGGAAACTCCTTCGAGAGGTAGATATAGCTCTCGGGCCGGTGGCGCCCCTGGTTCTGCCCAGGACGCCACCCTGGAGGGTACCACATTTGGCTATTTGTCGCCACGCCTCTGCTCCCAAAGCTTGTACTGCGCCGGGAGTATTGCGTTCGACCTTTTTGGAGCACACATCGTGTCACGCTGGTACCGTGCCAGTGTATACGGATGGCTCCAAGTCCCAAGAGGGGGTCGGCTTCCACGCCGTATCCCCTCTGTTTGAAGTCAGCGGGGCTCTACCAGGCGATGCGTCTGTCTTCACGGCCGAGCTGGTGGCAATACACCACTCGGTACGGGAGATTACGCGACGTGCCCGGTTCGGAGACCGGATTGTGATTTATAGCGACTCACAAAGCGCCCTGAGTGCTCTCGGGGCATTGGAATCTCCGTATCCCTTGGTTCGCGAAATCCGTGACGCCACGGTTTTGGCGAGCCGGGCAGATGTCGAGATTATCTTCTGCTGGGTTCCTGGACATGTAGGAATTGCGGGGAATGAGCGCGCCGATGAGGGCGCCAAAGAGTCCGCGAGGACTCTGCGACCGGACCAGCGTTTCGCTCTTCCTCACACTGACTACATGGCAGGAATACGGGCAGCTCTTCGGACTGCTTGGCAAAGAAGATGGGAGACGGTCGAGGGGAACTTAAAGTTGCGTGCCATTGCGCCGCGACTGTTCCCATGGACCTATCCCCCAATGCCGCGGCGGCTTCAGGTTGCTTTCTGTCGTCTTCGAATCGGACACACTCGTGTGACGCATCGTTACTTGGTGGAGCGCTCGCATGTGCCCTATTGCAACGACTGCGTCGTCCCCCAGACTGTTCGGCATATTCTTGTCGAATGTCCCAGTCTGGGTGATCTTCGCGCACGATACCTGTCTCGGTACCGGGATGGGCGGGGTCGCTACCGCCTGTCCCTTGTGCTCGGGACGAGTGCGTGCACCATGACTGGTGGACTTATTGACTTTTTGGGGGAGGCCGGCCTTCTCCCCTTTATTTAAGGTTCCTTTTTTTTTATTGTTTTGTTTTAGGTTGCACTCTCCTGCACCGGGGTGAGGGGGACCTCCCCCCGCTGCCGGAGATTGCTTCGATTGTTAAGTTTTTCCAATTTATATTGATTGTTAAGTTTTCATATTTTAACTTTAAAGTAGCCTAATTCTAGGCTGTCGTGTTTTTCGGCGACTTATGCCCAAGTGGGTAGTTGCCAGATGGGCTCTATAAAAAAAAAAAAAAAAAAATTTCAATGCATACAGTGCAGGCTTTATGTGGAACCCATGATTTATCTTGATCCCCCAGTTTTATGCCAAAGTAAGCTCTTTTCACGAAGTCCGTTATATTTCCTCGTTGATGAGGAAGTGTAAAATTTCTACATATGTAGCAAAATGAATCGGAAGAGTTTTTGCATATGAACTTTCTAGTGCTTGAGGACATTACTTGGTTGTTTTGTCAATTTGTCAAGGTATTTCGATTCCTTATTTTCAAAATCTGAAATATAAAAACAAATATTAGGTAGTTTAAATGGGTACTAATAGGTAATTATAATGTGCATTGGAGTAAAAATTCGACCCAAAATTACGTATAATTAACTGTCAAATCTAAGTCGATAAACAAAAAGTTGAAATTTGTTCCCCGGTGCAATTGATTCAGAGAACCGAGAAATCCTAGTTTTCCCTACCAAGCTATTAGCGTGGTTCCGGCTGTACTTGATCTACGCAGCCCTTAACCGCTCTACCCTTGTTCATCCCCAATCAATCCCTCAGTCTTCTTTATTCGCCCAATCAGAATTTTTTCATGAACTTTACTTAAAACACTTATCCCCATGTAGTTCATGCATTCACTTTTACTCACAACAACACTTTTGTTCCTGTCTTCACTTACTCCACCACACTCCGTTAATAACACAATCACCCACTTTTTAGCATCTCGGCGACTATATCATCCACTCTCTCTGCCTTTCCATTTTTCACCACAGGAACAACCTCTTGCATGTTTCTCTTCCATGCCCCGATACAAAATCCGATTTATGCCCGTGAAGCCAATCATTTACACTTGCATCTCCCGTAACCACATTATACAAGCACGTCAAAGCACTTTCGTCATCTACCTTTTACTTGTTCATTGTTCACAAGTACCCTGTCATCCTTGTCACTGATGTTCACTCGGCTATTCTTCTGTTCCCTCACTCTTCTCACTTCCTTCTGGAATAGCTTAGTGTTCCCATCTGGATCCTCGTCATCTTCCCGTTCCCATCTGGATCCTCGTCATGTCCCCGTTCCCATCTGGATCCTCATGTTCCCGTTCCCTTTTGGATACTCATCATCCTCCCGTTTCTACTGGATCCTCATCATATTCCCGTTCCCACAGAGATCCTCATCATATTCCCGTTCCCATAGAGATCCTCATCATATTCCTGTTCCCATAGAGATCCTCATAATATTCCTGTTCCCATAGAGATCCTCATAATATTCCTGTTCCCATAGAGATCCTCATCATATTCCTGTTCTCATAGAGATCCTCATCATATTCCTGTTCCCATCTGCATCCTCATCATCCCGTTCCCTTCTGGATCCTCATAATCCTCCGGTTCCCATCTGGATCCTCATCCATCTTCCCGTTCCCATAAAGATCCTCATTCCTCTTCCCATTCTAATCTGGATCCTCCTCCTCCCGTTCCCATAGAGATCCTCCCCCTCCTCTCGTTCCAATCTGGATCCTCATCATCCTCCCGTTTCTATCTGGATCCTCATATTCCTGTTCCCATAGAGATCCTCATCATATTTCTGTTCCAATCTGGATCCTAATGTTCCCGTTTCCTTCCTGATCCTCATCCCATTCCCTTCTGGATCATTATCATCCCGTTCCATTCTGGATCATTATCATCCCGTTCCCTTCTGGATCATTATCCCAGTCCCTTCTGGATCCTCATATTCCTGTTCCCATAGAGATCCTCATCATATTCCTGTTCCAAGCTGGATCCTCATCTTCCCGTTCTCTTCCTGATCCTCACCCCATTCCCTTCTGGATCATGGTCATCGTCCCGTTCCCTTCTGGATCATGGTCATCGTCCCGTTCCCTTCTGGATCATGGTCATCGTCCCGTTCCCTTCTGGATCCTCATCATATTCCCGTTCCCTTCTGGATCCTCATCATATTCCCGTTCCCTTCTGGATCCTCATCATATTCCCGCTCCCTTCTGGATCATCATATTCATCTTCCCTTCTGGATCCTCATATTCCTGTTCCAATCTGGATCCTCATATTCCCGTTCCCTTCCTGATCCTCATCCCATTACCTTCTGGATCATTATCATTCCGTTCCCTTCCTGGATCATTATCTTATTCCCTTCTTGATCCTCACAATCTTCCCGTTCGCATCTGGATCCTTATTCATCTCCCCGTTCCCATGGAGATCCTCATTCCCTCTGTTCCCATTAGGATCCTGATTCAACTTCATGTTACCATCTGGATCATCGTCATCTTCCTGTCTGTATCCTCATAATCCTCCCGTTCTCATCTGGATCCTAATTCGTCTTCCTGTCATTAGGATCATCATTCAACTTCCTGTTCCCTTCTGGATCCTCATCTTCTCGTTCCCTTCTCGATCCTCATCTTTCAGTTCTCTTCTAGATCCTCATCATCCTCTCGTTCCAATATAGATCCTCATTCCTTTTCTCATTAGAATCTTCATTCATCTTCCTATTCTGATTAGGATCTTCATTCGTCTTCCTATTCTCATTAGGATCCGCATTCATCTTCCCGTTCTCATTAGGATCCTCATTCGTCTTCAAGTTCTCATTGGGATCATCATCATCTTCCCGTTCCTATCTGGATCCTCCTCCCATATGGATCCTCATCCTCCTCCCGTTCCTTTCTGGATCCTCATCATATTCCCGTTCCCATCGAAATCTGTATTCCTCTTCCTGTTCTCATTGGGATCCTCATCATCCAGTTCCCGTCTGGATCATAATTCATCTTCCCCTTCCCATCGGGATCCTCTTTCATCTTAGTCTAATCGCTTCGTTTTTTTTATTTCATACTCTGTTTAATCCTCGTTTCACTTTCCTGTTCATGTTTATGAATGCATTTACCCTTTCACCCTGTCATTCTCGCCCTCAATATTAAGCATTTGCATATACGCCTCCTTTTGGCTTTTCATTACACGCTTTCACATCGTCATTCCACCATTCCCTTATTTCATTTCCTTAAATTTGATCAAAATTAACACTATCTCAATGCTTGCACACTTTTCCCTTTTTTTCTCCTTCCTTTCCCACTTTCCTCACATCTACTCTTCCATGTATCAACCAATTTAACATTACCCACTACAATCATGTGATCAGATAGTCACACTCTCGTACCTCTTACATCGCCAGATGGGCTCTAAAGAAAAAAAAATCGTACCTCTTACAGCTTTCACATCAAATACATCACCGCAGCATATTCTTTCGGCACATATCAATACTACTCTCAGGTTCCTCCACCTCTCATTTCCCCAATTCGCGTGTATCTATGCACATCCTTGTGCTGAAAGAACTACACGCGTTTCTTTTAGCACAGAATCGTACCATCCTCTCCATTTTCATTTTCACAGGGCTGCTCCACTTTTTCCCTCTCATTCAGTCCCTCCATTCATACATCCTACAACCATCAACCGATACTCATTCCCACTTCCATCCACTACTCGTTCCAAGTCCTTCCAGAACATCTTTCTCAGCTTCACTTCTATCATTACACAGTTCATACACTACAACCACGTACAGTTTCACGCTTGCAAATCTCACCTTCATCCATATAATTCTAGAGATTGCACACTCGTACCCAATCATTACACCATGCCCATCTCCCCAAAGCACAACCACACCCTATTTACTCCTACCACCCTGACCTACACTTGATCGCACTCTATTCACTCCATCCCACAGAAACTCTTCATTCCCTTTCATGTTTGTTTCTTAGAGAGCAAGCATCTGCAATTTCCCGATTTCAAACACTGATTGCCATTCCCCTTTCCCACTTACATTTAATACTTGCTCGATTCACACTGACGCAATTAACCGACCTGATAGTACAGGGGTCTCGACACCCCCGCCCATTACAGTCATCTCGTGCCTTCGTGGGCACGGCCCCCTATCCGCACTTAGTTGCCTTTTGCAACACGCACCGGCGGACGCTATGGTTATTCTTCCTGTCCACGTCCAAGCAGCGCGCCAAGAATTAAACCCAATTGACAAGTATCGGTGCACACAGAAGCTGCCCCTCCCTGACACGCTCCTGCCCTCTTCTGTCCACGTCAACACTTATAGGGTTTAATTCTTGGCGCAGATATTCCTCGAAGGGGCCGCCTTCTTTGGGCACGCGCCCTAAGGTGGACGTGCGACAATTTTGAAACAAGATCGGTTAACGCAAGTTTGCGGGTGACTAAAGCCACCGGGACCTATCAAATGTCATCCAAGCCAATCAACCAGTCACTGCACTCCGCCCTCAGCTTCCGGAACCCTGAGCACTGTTTCTACAAGATTACGTTCAAAATACCACCCAACTAGCATCATCAACCATAGCTTGGTAAAAAAGCTCGATCATGCAGCTAGAATATACCTGGTGGTCCTAAAGTCTTGTCACCCCTACCGAAAAGTAACAACAATAGAGGAACAATGTAATATCAAAAATATCTACTTGTTTTAGTATATTCACTTTCATTAGAGGAAAAATTTAATATCAAACGTGAAATATAATATTCAAACTGAAATAGAAAATTAAATACTTTACAGGGGCGCCAAGACTAGGACCACCCTGTACAATGATATCGATATTACAAAGTTGGTGTATTTTTTAAGCCAACAAACGAAACTCGCTCGAAAATTTCTCCTAGATGTAATTCGTACCACAAAACTGAACTCAAAAGCCAAAATACACCCCTCACCCCCATATACCATCTGACCTCCCTTCGGGAAAACACTTAAATTTGGTCCTCTGCGGTATTTTATTCCAGTAATCTACAACTCTTGATTATTTTTGTCCTCGAGGTCTCCTCTACACTTTTTTTTAAGTTGTGACCTATTTCTATCACTACTCTCCCACCCAAAGAACTTTCTCGATATCCAACTCATGTCATTGAGTACTAGTAAAGAGCACTACACAAATTGACTCTAGTAAGTAAAAATGTTTTGTTGGAAGCTAGACTTGTTTGTACCTAACTTGGTAAAAGTAAGCACCCTTAACGAGCACTACTAGGTAGGGAGATGAGTAGGAAACGTCATCCGTCTCTTGGCCAGGACGGTTTCTCCGACAAGATAATAAAACCTCATAAAGATTAGTATGACAATTGCTTGTGAGCTCGACGGCACCAGGATCCTTCCCATGTTTGGGAGGGGAGGGGTATTTTGTTTGACACCAAGCAGCGATCAGGTAGGAATCTTGGTCACCCTGGGTGAAGAAGAACCCGTTCGGTGTCGGAGGTATATGGGCATAACTACCCATCAGCAGGATTCCTTGGAACAAAAGAGATGTGATATGAAGACAGGAGAGGAAAGACAACGGCGTTGAATTGGCTAGGAGTTTGCAAAAGGCTAATCAATAGCCTATACGAGAGAGCCCCCAATTCCCATCCCCAAGTTCAATCCCACCTAGCATCCTCATCCATAAATCTATCCAATATATTCTTAAAACTCCCCAGAGAGGGCGCTTCTATCGCATGAGTAGTGAACTTATTCCATCCATCTAATACTCTATTTGTAAACCAATTTCTACCAATCTCACTCCTAAAATTAAATAGTCCAGCTTAAGCACATTGCTACGTGTACCAATCCTTTGCTAAAAATAAACCTTACCGGTCTCCCATATTATAACATTTTACCCACTTGAAGACCTCAACCAAGCTCCCCTTGAATTTGTTCGCGCGTATGCCTCGACCTGGACTCCTGTGTCATAAACAGTTACTTTGACGTCATCAGAAATCGAAGCTGGAATTTGAGGTTGGGTGGGTGGGTGGGTGGGGGAAGCGTTGCAACTGGCAACTCCAAAGACTCAACTGGAAAGAAATGGGTTAATACTTGGTATATCCAAGTATTTTGTTCTTGTTTCCTCTAAAGTTCCCACTCTAAAGATTGTACCTTCGTGGTAGGATTGGAGGCTACCTCTCTGGCGTGCCATTAGTTTGGATGCTCTCGTTGGTTACCACAAGGATTTAAAATCTTGGGAAATTTTTACTTACCATTACGTATAAGCAGGGGGGAAGATTGATCTATGCCACCCGTCCCTTGCATCACGATGGGCGGAGTGTCTTGATTTTCATCTCCACACGGTACTTCTTTAATTTCTGACCTGCATTCTCCCCCTTACACATTTTCCCTTTAGCTTCATCTTTGACACCGGTCAATGTAAATAAAGGTCACTCAGGTTTTCGAGAATTGCGTCCCCAGTTTTGTTCCTGAGCGCCCCAAAATGTCTTTTCCTTGTCTATTCTGGCTATACACCTTCCAAACATTTTCGCTTCCCTTACAACTTCACCCTTTTCTTTACAGACCTCTCCTCGCAAACTTCCTAGTGAGCTGCTTTTTGTTTACGTTTGGAAGAAAGGTTTAGGGTTTCTTTAGACAATTTTTCCAGGGTAACTCTGTTGCTGGTTTTAATCCCCGCTTCTCCTAATGTTTTTAGAATAAACCTAAAGAGTTTGGAATGATCAAACCTCACATTCTGCATTGTAAAACACTGCCCGTCATGCGCGCTATTTATTGCATCGACGTAGGTCGTTTCCTATTGACACATTGTATACACCTTAAAAAGTCAGGCAGATAACAGAAGTGCTCTAATACGTCTAGCTTTAAGCTGGAATCTGCTTGCGTATCCGGAAACTGGGTGCTTATGGCAATCTTAAACACCAAATTCAAAGAAGTTGATGCGACTCGTATTGACTCAAGAACCGACTCTGACCGAGAAGGCCAATCAAGAGCTACGCACTGAAAGAAGCACACCTAAGTAGCAGCATCGCGTAACTATTCCATAATTCATGCCCACACGCCGCCCCCGCCCCAGCGTTGACTACAGCAATCCCTCCACTTTTCTTTGTATTATTGTCTTGAAGCCACTTAGGCACCGTCACCCGTGTGTTCGCTATTTGCTCTCTCGGGTGACCTTTTCGAATTTCGTTTGCGTGAGCCTTAAACCCAGTCGCTTGTCAATGCAACTGGAGCGGGAAAAAATAATCTTAATCCATGTAATAAAGTGTGTATAGTCTCTTTCACCCTTCACGTCAAGGTGACGTTGAATTCCCAAACGGATAATCCTCCCCTGCACCTCGCGATCATCTGATAAGAGATTGGCGCTGCGACCGGACACCCGGCATATCGTTCGTAAACGTCATTTAATACCACCTTGCAGGAGATTAAAGCCTCGCCATCTCCTTTTACTTATTTGCCTAATTTTTTGCCCCACTAGACCCGTTTTCGTTACGGACTAAGAGTAGATTCAGGAGAGCTGCGTTCCCTCTCGATCCGTCTCATTTACAGTAATCCCCCCTCATTTGGTTAATCGCCTTGCATCCCTATTTTCACACCTTTTACAAATCTCTGGAAAACTTTCGAGATGCCCTGATGATCAGTTAGATACCGATGACGGAGGTTGTTTTCCCTAATGACGCAATGCTTGTGCTATATTGCCATGCATCTTTTATGGGCTTATTTGGAGAAGCCCACCAAACATCACCGCAGTGATGTTTTCCACCAGGCTCATTCCCCCCTCATTCCTACATACTTCAATTCTTCCCTTAGGTCACGATGGATGTGTGTAGGGTTACCTGTATTCTTTTTATCGGGTATGTATATGTTGCGGCAGGGGGGTACCCTGTGTTGAATATACCCGTTACCTGGTAGAACAGCACGTCCTCCTGACGAGGTCTGGGGAAGCTGGTCCCTTTCAGCGCTCTTTCTTTCTAGCCTAGAGAAGGTGAATGGTCTAGTTGGGTCTACCACCTCTGCTCCAACTGGAGCTTGGATGATCAGCACGGCATCTCAGCGGTAGGGGATGGTGCCATATGTAGACTTACACCCGTTATCCAGTCTCTCTTCTTAAGGTGGAAATGTTCCGGAAGGTTCCTCCATCCCAAGATGGCAGTCGCTAGGGCCCCCCAAGGACTCACAAGGAGATGAGAGACCTTCCCTCACGATTGCTGCCCCCTTACATTGAGTGAAAATATTTAAAGAACTAAACACCACAATGTCCAAACTTAGTCCGTGAAACCCCCATGGTGCTATGGCCGGGAGAACGTGACGCCCCTCGAGGCACCAGGTACCGTGAATGTTTTTTCATTGCCAAAAAAAGAAAAGAGAATTGGATTGCCACGATTCTTAAATTCGCTGAAGGCGGCCATAGCGCTCCCGACGTTCTCCTCGCAAACGGTCGGTGAACAGAGGCCTTTCCTCGCACCTCAAGCTCTTGCCGCCCTCCTCCTTGATGGCCCTGGGCATCGTGGCCAATGAGATGTTTTTCGCAAGCGTAGTCATTTTGATCTTCGTAGCACTTTCGAAGGCCTTTCTCACAGCCAAACGGTTGGCAACTTGGGGTCTGCCTGAACGAGGTCGATCTTTGAAGTCTTCCCAGTTCTTGAGCTTCTCCGCGACCCTGTGGACTGGCATCTGGCTGACGAAGATCCTCTCGGTGATGTCGGAATTGTGGCCCGTGAGCAGGAGAGTAGAGATCTCTATTCTTTTCACGTCCATCTCGACACACCAGCACAGAATGGAATTTCAATCATAAATGTAAACCTCTTGAAACATAAAAAAACGAGTGTAATAGAACTTTTGCAAAACTCGGTCCGTGGATGAAAGGCTTCGATATTTTTTGATGCGGCGCACACTGACTTGTGGACTTGTTGACTTCTTGGGGGAGGCCGGCCTTCTCCCTATTATTTAAGCAAGGTTTGTTTGTTTTTTTTGCATTTGTTTTGTTTTTTGTTTGTTGTTTTTTTTCTTTAGTTGCACGCTCCTGCGCCGGGGGACCTCTCCCCGACGCACCAGCTTGCTTCCTTTCCCCCTTTTGGGGTGTTGTTTTTTTTTCTCTTTAATTTCATTTTAAAGTAGCCTAGAACTAGGCCAGTTTTAATACGGCGACTAATGCCCAAGTAGGCAGTCGCCAACTGTGGAGCGGCGACTTCAACATTCATTGAACCGCATCTGTCGATATGCCGAAGGACACAGGTTTCGGTTTTCTAAGGCGGTGCACTTATGCTGCCATCCAAGAATCCACACTTACCCGGACTTGTTCCTAAACGCGGTTCGCGTGGAAGTGGTAGATTCCCAGTTTCCTTAGTCTTGTTTTCGACCGATGCCTCACCTGGGAGGTTCATATTCTCAGCCTTGAACTGTCTTGGTTCCGTGACGTTCAGCTCCTGTGGTGGGGATATGACTACTGTCTTACTTTTCTTTGTTCTTTCGAAGCTTGAGTATAGATCAGTTTTATTCATGCGCGGTCGAGCGTGTACTGCAGGAGGTGGACTCTATCCTCCACCGCGGTCTCCACCTGGCGACCGATGCCTTCAGACTTCCCTATTGAGAGCTTACTTGTCGATGCTGGCGAGATGCCAGGCGCCGTGCACAGTTCACGATTCGCTTGTACGCGCGAGCCCAGCGCCTCCCTCAGTCTCAAACAGCTCTCACTGCATACGCAGCATATCTCGACGGTGCCTAGGCCGCGGAGAGAGGCCAAGCATATACTTCGGTATATCCTTTGTCTTTAGTACTAGGAAACTTGTTCTAGAGCTAGGTGTAGTTCTCGGGCTGGTGGTGCCTCTGGTTTTGCTGAGCCATTCTTCGACTATATGTAGCCACGCCTCTGCTTGCAGGTCTTCTACAGCGTCGGCACTATTGTTTTTGGCCTTTTTGGAGCACACTCCGTGTCACGCCGAAACCGTGCCAGTGTATACGGATAACTCCAAGTCCCAAGAGGGGGTCGGTTTCCACGCCGTATCCCCTCCGTTTGAAAGCAGTGGGGCTCTGCCAGGCGCTGTGTCTGTCTCCACGGCCACCTCTCCCCGACGCCGGAGCTTGCTTCCTGCTTGTTGCCTTTTCCCTCTTTTTTTATTGTTGTTTTTTTTTTGCATCTTATTTAAAAGTAGCCTAGTACTAGGCAGTGTTGAATACGACGCCTAATGCCCAAGTAGGCAGTCGCCAGATGAGCTCTTAAAATTAAAAAGTCTCCACGGCCGAGCTGGTTGCAATACATCGTTCGGTACGGGAGATAACGCCTTGTGCCCGGGTCCAAGGCCCCCGGATTGTCTTCTTTAGCGACTCACAAAATTTCCTGAGTGCTCTTGAGGCATTGTAATCCCCATACTCCCTAGTTTGCGCGTATCCGTGACGCCACGGTTGCCGCAAGCCGACTGAATGTCGAGATTATTTTCTGTTAGCTTCCTGTACATGTGGGAATTGCGGGGAATGAGCGCGCCGATGAGGGAGCCAAAGTGTCCGCGAGGACTCTGCGACCGGACCAGCGTTTCACTCTTCCTCGCACCGACTACATGGAAGGAATACGGGCAGCTCTTCGGGCTGCTTGGCAAAGAAGATGGGAGAGGGTCGAAGGGAACGTAAAGTTGCTGCCATTGCGCCGCGACTGTTCCCATGGACCTAACCCCCAATGCCGCGAAGGCTTCAGGTTGCTTTCTGTCGTCTCCGAATTGGGCACACTCGCGGGGCGCACCGCCATTTGATGGAGCGCTCGCCAGCGCCCTACTGTGACGACTGCGTTGTCTCCCAGACTGTTCGGCTTATTCTTGTTGAATGTCCCAGTCTGGGCGATCTCCGCTCACGTTACCTGTCCCGGTACCGGGATGGGTGGGGTCGCTACCGCCTGTCCCTGTTACTCGGGACGAGTTCGTGCACACCGACCTGTGGACTTTTGGGAGGAGGCCGGCCTCCTCCCCTTTATTTAAATAGTTAGGGGTTTTTTGTTGTTGTTTTTTCTTATTTTAGTAGATCGTGTGTTCCTGCGCTGCGGGAAGGCGGACTCCCCCCCCCCGACGTCGGAGCTTGCTTTCTGCTTATTACCTTTTTTCTTTTATTTTTATTGATGGTTTTTTATTTATTTTTTTTTAGCATCCTCTTTTAAGTATGCTTAATTTTTGGCAATGTTAAATACGGCGACTAATGCCCAAGTAGGCAGTCGCCAGACGAGCTCTTTTAAAAATTAAAAAAAATGTGGCATATGCCTTTGAAAGCAGTCGTCAGATGGGTGAATTAAAAAAAAAAATGTGTCCCAGTCTGTAGGATCTTCGCGCACGTTTCCTGTCGCGTTGCCGAGCCGAGCTGGCTCGCAATCCTTGTCCCTTGTACGCGGGACCGGTTTGTGCACTCATGACTACGATTTTTCGGAGGAGGCTGGGCTACATTTTATTTTTGTATGTGTACCCCTGCGCCGGGTGGGAAGTGTGCTTCCCTCCGACGCCGGGTCATGTTTTTTGTATTGTTTCTTATTACTATTATTTTGCTTCTGTTTTGTTTTTCTCGTTTTCTATTCTGGCTTTGTTTTTGTTTTATTGTATCCTATAGTTTCGGCGCAGTCACCAGTGAAAAAAAATCTAGTGTAGAATTTTCATGACGTGACGAGGATTTAAGCGTGGGTGACTACTAGTATAGGCAGAAACTCTTCCATCTGTGAACAGATCAGGAAGTAGCTATAAATTGGGCCTCTCAACATAAAGATTTGTTCATATTTTGATGTAATTTCTGTTCGGAAAATCAGCTGGGCGCCGCTCTATTTTGTCGTTCTGATACTGTATAATAGTAGTGCATTTGACCTCCGTTTATTTGTGAGAGGAGTCTACAGCACTTGTCATGATGGTTGACCTCCTTCGAGCTGAAATGGGTGCCAGGATGCGGACCTGGGGTTTGCCACTAGGTGTGGGTTGGATTAATGGAGTATGGATTTGGTGAATGTCATCTGACAGGTCCTTGTTGCTCTTTTTTTTCTGGTATCGTCCCTGCATAGTTTATTGGATGTTCCGGTCCTATGCCTTCATTAGTTGTTGCCATGATGGGATTTAAAAAATAAAAAAGATGTGGGTTAAAATTTGACCTTTTTGTTTTTAGACGAATATTTCTTGATCCTTTAAAAGTACCCCCACGGGGCCCTGAATTTGTGTATGAAGTTTGCTATTGCATTTCTCGGTTTCTGGAGTTGCGAGCCTTCCGGAGCCCGAGTACTAAAAATAGTCTCCTCTTCAGACTAATCGGGCTAGGTAACTACACCCTCTCCTTTCTTGTGATCACCCCGTTGGTTTTTCTTAGTAATTTGGAAAAATAACAAAAACAAATTGATGTCATTGGTTGAAGTGAAATTGTATGCGAGAAATCTGACCAAATCTGTTGTAGCAGCGTTCAAAGATTGACTCCTGCACCTCTCTGTACCTTTCACACGTTCCACCCCTATCGAAAGTTTCACCTCCACTCCACCATCCCAGCTTTTTCTTTAATTGCTTTTTCATCCGAGAATATTTAATACGAATCGTATCCAATGGCATCTCTTATCCGGCTACGGTCGTAGTAGCTTTCCGCCCGAGCGATTTCTCCTTTCTATTTCAACTCTGGTTTTGATCCAGTCCCGCGGCTCCTTTGCTCCCTTGGATACTCCTTCCACAGAGGTGAATCTTAGCGGCAATGGTAAGCACGCAGATGCAGTCACTTGCGTGTACAAGTGCAGTGAACGTATCGTTATTTGCTCCATGGAGATCTCGGGTTGAATGACGTGCCAGAGACCAGCGGCTACAAAATCGCTTTCACTTTTTGCGGTGGGTATTTGGCTCTCCTGGATTAGTCTCATTAGACGGTACAAGATTGCCTACAAAATCACACACACACACACACACACACAGGTTTAGAACATGTCCTTGGGGCATATCTGAGGTTAACGTTTAAGATTACCATCGATTTTGACCGGAAAGTGCGATATGAACATTTCATTGGTCTACCGCTATGATTCGTTACCTTTTTATTGATGAAAATAAATCTAGCTTCGGATGGCGCTGTTCCACGAAGAAGAAGCCAGTTTGTTTCTTGAACCTTTAGACAAAATCTCAACTTTAACGTTGTGGATATCGAATTTCTATCAATACATATACTATATATGGATAATTGAAGCAAATATAGAGGCTTAATTTGCGCTCTGCGAGGAAACGTCTGGATACGAGACGATTAGAGAGGGAAGGTGTACCCGGTCAGAGGGTGCTTGGGGATAACGCGTGTATATTGTGCACAGCGTGAAGCGATGTCTTGAAATTATTCAGTTTGTTCCTTTTGGTCGGAAGGCGCTATGTCTGCACTTTTCCCACTGAAGACCGGCCCCAGATGCCCACGAGTTTGTCAGATCTTTATGGGAATTACATTATCCGCCGGAGGAACTCGTTGGCGATTGCAAAGGAAGTGGTGGCCCATTTGCCAAAGATTCTTTTTTTATCAATCTGATTAAAATAACGGGTGGGGGTTATAGGTAATTGCAATAATTACCCTCCCGTTCCCTAAATTTAAGACTAGACAAAGAGGTTTCCGATTGGAGATAGTGGTGGGGTGTATGTTTGTGTGTACATTTGAAGATTGAAAATATATTGAAAATTATGGCGGATGAAAACAAAATTAAGTAGGCTTCGTGTAAGCTTGTTTTGGAAATTTGCGTTCTCTCTACACTGACTCTCAGTGGAGCCGCCCTTTGTAAAAAAAAATATATATTATAAAGAGCGGTTATGGGCGGATGCTACCAAGAGCCGAAACCTTAATTTCACGAGCAAAAAAGATTGTTCAACCGGAAACTTTATTCTGGAGACTAGTTTCGGAAATGAGTGGCTTCATGTCTTCACTCATGTCCAAAACTAATCTCCAATGTAGTTTTCCCTTGAACTGAGTGGTTATTCGCTCGTGCGAGAAGCATCTTAATTTCATTTATTGATAGAAGAGGAATTTCGTGTAAACCAACAGGGGCATTAATTAAAGGGAAAAGAGTTAGTGGATAGACAAAATGGTAGAAAGGATAAAACAATTCAATCCCGAGTATGATTGGCATAATGCGGATTCGTTTTGTATGGGGGTATTCAAGGACACAGATCACCTTTTTATCAGCCAACAAAGAAACCTGAGAAAGATGCCCCTTCCAGGCACGTTTAAATTCAGTGAAGTGAGGCAGTTCATTCCACAGTGACGGAGCAACTATAGAGAATGCACGATCACCAATGCAGCGCAGACAACTGCGGGGAACATTCAGTAGGGTTTTCATGGGTTGGAATAGGGTCAGTGAGGACAGGGAAGCCGGGACCCTTGAATTTGAATATTGTAGCTAGGTAAAAATGACCCAAATGGGCGGCAGGTGAAGTTCACGGAGCAGAAGGGGTTGCACGAGAGAAACGTCCCCGGCCGACAAGAAAAGTTTTGACTGTCGACCCTATAACAACAACGGAGCCGCCCTCGTGCAGCTCCACAGAAAAGATGGAGGTCCCCCCCCCCTGTGCTTGCGCAGGGGACCCTCCATACCTCTTTAACCGGAGAGGAGGCTTACTCCTCTCCTACGCCTACGGGTGTAGGGGACTCCCCCTCACCCCCTTCTCTGGAGGTGCTTTCGGGCACCTCCCTATCTCCAGCGGCAGTCCCTCCTATGCTTTCTAAGGGGACTGCCAAGAAAGCCAGCAGGCCACCCTTAGCCAGCCGCTCCACATCAAAGCGGCTCGGTAGGGCAAACCCCCTTAGGGGGGAGAGGGAAGCCAGGCCCCTTCGGTCGCTTCCCTCAAAAGACCTGCTGGCAAAAATATTAAACCTTGCCGGGGTCAAGGCCTGTGCCTCCCAACTAAAGACTTATGACGCTGCCAAGGGGACCTGCGATGTCCTGGGAGGGGATGGCCAATTGGAGGCCCCTCCTGTGATAGACATGGTCCTTGAGGAAAACCAGCCTCAGAAGGTAGGGCCTTCCATGGGGGGGAATCCGGGCTTGGCGCCAAGCACCGAACCCGAATCCGCCCCTATGCAAGGTCCTCATCAAACGGCTGTGGATTCTCAGGCAGGACAAGGAGGGGAGGGATCTCCTCCGGATGAATCCCCTGCGCCCACCGGGACCTTCTCCATTTCAGAGAAGGACCTGGCTGAGGCCGGTCCATCTGGCCTGGGGGCTTCTACCGGCGGGGGTGAAAAGCGGGTTCATTCCCCGCCCTCCTCTCCTAAAAAGAAGAAAAAGACAAGAAAGACGAAAAAGACTCGGGGCTCCTCTCCATCCGCGGGGGCTGCGGGGACGGATGGGTCTGCTGCCACTTTGGTAGGCGACCAAGCCAAGATCGGCACATCCGGCCCCTCTACCCCCTCGTGTGCGGAGCCCCTGACTAAGACCAAGAGTGCACAGGGCGGAGCCTCGATGACATCGGGGCCCCTCATTCAGAGGTTACCTGGCGTTTTCGAGCCCGCTGGCTTCAAACGCTTCCTCGTTATTCGCTCCACTGATGGCACCATGTTGTCCAAGGGCAACATGATCCATCAGAGGAGAGGATTAGCTAGTGCAATTGGTAGAGAGCCGAAGGTAACCCGTTTCTCGGACGGGAGCCTTCTGGCGAATGCGGCGAATCCCGCCGAGGCGGCCAAGATAAGTGCTCTTCGGACACTTCATGGCACCCCGGTGAGTGTGACGCCGCACTCTACAATGAACTTTGTAAAAGGAGTAGTTTATGCGAGGGAACTCGTTGACTACTCCATAGAAGACATCACCCTAGAGCTGGCCGACCATGGGGCGGTCAAGGTCGAACGTGTGATGAGAAAACAGGGAGGGGCCTCGAGACCCACCCCTACACTCTTCGTCACGTTCGACTGTGACAAGCTCCCTGAGTCGGTGCGTGCCGGTTGGTACCGCTACCGCGTGAAGGCATTCGTGCCACTGCCGCGGCGGTGCTATTACTCTCACCGCTTCGGCCACACGAATCGATCATGTAGACGTGCAAAATCGGGGTCACCCGAAGTCTGTGTAAATTGCTCCAAGGTCGCACACGATAAGTCCAAATCGTGTGTGGCCAAGTGTGTCAATTGCGGAGAGCCGCACCCTGCTTCTTCGAAGCAATGTGGTGCATATCTCCTTGAGAAAGAAATCCTGGCCATTCAGGCCCAGGATCGACTCTCATTCCGCGAGGCTAAGGACTTGGTCCTGGCGCGCCCGGCTCTGCCTGGGACGTCATATGCCTCAATAGTTAGAAAAGCACCCTCTGCTCCTGGCCCATCCAGGCCAACGAGCACGGTTGTTTCCGCGCCCATTCGGAGCCCTTCTGCGGGCTCTACTACACCCGGGTGCTCCCCTGGTAGAGCTGGCGGCAAAAAGGGTTCACACCCAGCCCCGGCTAATACCAGGGCTCCCCCCTCTTCCCCCAGCGTGACCGTTTCCCGTAAGGCGAAACGGCCACGCGCCTCCACAGAGTCGTTAGACTCACAGGAGGCAACACCCCTGAAGATGGTCGCTAGGCCATCTTCCGGGGTTCCTAAAGCTGTTCCCCGAAAGGAGGACAGCAACAAAGGAGCTTCGGCCCCTTCGCCCACGCCCCAAGGTGGAGCGAGTGGCTCGGAGACGGTGGTTCCTCGAAAAGAGGGCCCCCCGCCTCCCAAGCCGCAACGCCCGCCTAAGGTTTCGAGGCGGAGGGAGGAAAAGACTCGCATGGCGAGCCCAACCTCCCCCAATAAGTCCTCGAAGGCGACAGCGCCTTCAGCGCTTTGTCCGGCCAACAGCGCCCGGGGTTCTGCCCCCGGGAAGCGTACGGCCATTCCCGTGAGGGTCTTCAATTCGAGGAGGGCCCCCGCGTCTCCTCCGAGCTAGGCCTGGAGGGCATATTCCTTCAATGGAATTGCCGTGGACTCCGGGCCAACTGGGAGGAGCTGCGGAGGCTCGTCTCGTCCCGTTCCCCGTTAGCTATTTTTTTGCAGGAGACCATGCTAGGCGCGTGCCCGCTGCCTGCCCTCCCGGGGTATAAGGGTCTTGCGACCCCACCACCGCGGGATGGCCGGGCTGGGGGATGCGCGGTTTACACCCGGCATGATGTCTCCGTTCTTCCTTTCTCTTTAGATACCTCCTTTCAGGCAGTGGCTGTGCAGCTGCACCTGGATAGGAGGTATACTATCATTTCTGCGTACATTCCACCGTCAGCTGACTTCGACGCGGGGTACTTCCGCCGCGTCGTGGCACGGTTGCCGAGGCCCTATCTCTTGCTTGGAGATCTGAACGGCAGGCATCCTCTCTGGGGAGATTACTCCATAAATCCCAGGGGACAAGTCCTTGCCGATCTGATCGAAGAGCTTGAGATGGGTGTCCTAAACGTGGATGAGTTTACGCATCACTGTCCGAGAACCGCTTCATTTTCTTGCCTTGACCTATCTTTGTGCTCTTCAGATGCACAGCCTGATTTTGATTGGGGGGTGGTCGATGACCTCCATGGTAGTGATCACTTTCCCATTCAAATATCATTTTCAGGGCAACTGCCGCCTGAGAGACCACCTCGGTGGTGCTTGGCGCGGGCGCGGTGGCCTGCATTTCAGGAAATGACTGAATTCTCTATCTCAGTCGAGGAGTTTAGGTCGGTAGATGAGGCCGTTGAGTTCTTCTCCGGCAACCTCATCGCCGTAGGCCTGACTACTATTCCTAGGACGTCTGGCCGTTTTGCACGCCGACCACTCCCATGGTGGTCGGCCGAGTGTGAGACGGCCCTCAAACAGAAGCGTTATGCCTACATGCGCTATAAGCGCCGCCCGAACGATTTCACTGTCGCTGAATTTCGTCGGGCTAGGGCTAGGTTCCGGTATATTTCGAAGCACGCCCGCCGCTCTTCTTGGCGGGCATACGTGTCTTCACTTAACGGGAAGACCCCTTTAGCTGAGGTGTGGAAGCGAGTCAAAAGGATTCGGGGCAAGTTCTCGCAGGACCCCCCTCCCGTTCTCCAGGAGAATGGGACCGCAATCTCGGACCCCGCGTCCGTGGCGGAATCCTTAGCGACCGCTTTTTCCGCATTCTCTAGCCGTGATGCTGCTCCGCCAGCATTCAATGCACGTCGTGATGTCGCGGAAGGCCGCCGGCTGGACTTTACCTCCAGAGGCGGAGAACCCTTCAACGACAAGTTTACTGTGAGTGAGTTGCGTTCCGCTCTCGCTTCGTGCGCGGACACCGCCCATGGTCCGGACGATGTCCCGTACGCCATGCTTCGACACCTGGGTGAGCGAGGCATGGCCTTTCTGTTAGATTTGTTCAACAGGATCTGGGTGGAAGGTCTTCTCCCAGACTCCTGGCGAATCGCTACTGTGCTCGCCTTTCGCAAGCCGGGGAGAGATCACTCTACTCCGACCGGTTTCCGCCCAATCTCTCTAACCTCTTGCGTGTGCAAGTTGATGGAGAAATTGGTAAATGTTAGATTAGCCTATTTCCTGGACAGCGGAGGCCATCTGTCTTCTGCACAGTGCGGCTTCCGTAAGTTCCACTCCACGTCGGATGCTCTGCTCCGACTGGAAAGTGCCGTCTGCGAGGCTTTCCTTCGTAGACAGCACTACGCCACGGTGTTTTTTGATCTGGAGAAGGCCTATGATACCGCATGGCGATACGGTATCATGGAGACTCTCCACACGATGGGGGCGAGGGGACGCCTCCCAATTTTTATATCTGAATTTTTGCGAGATCGTCGATTCCGCGTACGGGTGGGGGGAGCCCTCTCCGGCCCAAAGGAGCAGGAAGAGGGTGTCCCGCAGGGAAGTGTCCTCAGTGTCACACTCTTTGCCCTGAGCATCAACGGCATCACCTCGGTGCTGCCGGAAGATGTTCTCGCTACGCTCTACGTGGACGACCTTTCGATCTCTTTTGGCGCGGCCCAGATGCCAACTCTGGAGCGTCGACTCCAACAGGCATTGAACCGCGTCTCTCGCTATGCCGAAGCGCACAGGTTTCGGTTTTCTTTGGCCAAGACTAAGGTGGTGCACTTCTGCCGCCATCCACGGCTTCACCCCGACCCAGATTTGTTTCTTAATGGGGTGCGCCTGGATGTGGTTGAGTCGCACCGTTTCCTTGGTCTTGTATTCGACCGACGCCTCACCTGGGAGGCTCATATTCGCAGCCTTAGGGTCTCTTGTACCCGCGCCATGGACATTCTCCGTTCCGTGACGTTCAGCGCTTGGGGCGCTGATAGGGCTACCGCCTTACTTTTTTATCGATCCTTTGTTCGCTCGAAGCTCGACTACGGATGCGAGTTTTATGCATCCGCAGCCGAGCGTTTATTGCGGAAGGTGGATTCGATCCACCACACCGGCCTTCGCCTTGCGACCGGTGCCTTCCGCACTTCCCCCATTGAGAGCCTGTTGGTCGATGCTGGGGAGATGCCACTCGCTCTGCGCCGCGTGCAGTGCATCACTCGCCTGTACGCGCGAGCCCGGCGCCTCCCTCAGTCGCCAACAGCTCTCACTGCATCCACAGCTGATCTCGATGGTGCCTATGCCGCCGAGAGACGCCAGTCATACCCTAAGCCCTTTGGGTTTAGGGCCAGGAAACTCCTTCGAGAAGTAGATATAGCTCTCGGGCCGGTGGCGCCCCTGGTTCTGCCCAGGACGCCACCCTGGAGGGTACCACATTTGGCTATTTGTCGCCACGCCTCTGCTCCCAAAGCTTGTACTGCGCCGGGAGTATTGCGTTCGACCTTTTTGGAGCACACATCGTGTCACGCTGGTACCGTGCCAGTGTATACGGATGGCTCCAAGTCCCAAGAGGGGGTCGGCTTCCACGCCGTATCCCCTCTGTTTGAAGTCAGCGGGGCTCTACCAGGCGCTGCGTCTGTCTTCACGGCCGAGCTGGTGGCAATACACCACTCGGTACGGGAGATTACGCGACGTGCCCGTTTCGGAGACCGGATTGTGATCTATAGCGACTCACAAAGCGCCCTGAGTGCTCTCGGGGCATTGGAATCTCCGCATCCCCTGGTTCGCGATATCCGTGACGCCACGGTTTTGGCGAGCCGGGCAGATGTCGAGATTATCTTCTGCTGGGTTCCTGGACATGTAGGAATTGCGGGGAATGAGCGCGCCGATGAGGGCGCCAAAGAGTCCGCGAGGACTCTGCGACCGGACCAGCGTTTCGCTCTTCCTCACACCGACTACATGGTAGGAATACGGGCAGCTCTTCGGACTGCTTGGCAAAGAAGATGGGAGACGGTCGAAGGGAACTTAAAGTTGCGTGCCATTGCGCCGCGACTGTTCCCATGGACCTATCCCCCAATGCCGCGGCGGCTTCAGGTTGCTTTCTGTCGTCTCCGAATCGGACACACTCGTGTGACGCATCGCTATCTGATGGAGCGCTCGCCTGCGCCCTATTGCAACGACTGCGTCGTCCCCCAGACTGTTCGGCACATTCTTGTCGAATGTCCCAGTCTGGGTGATCTTCGCGCACGACACCTGTCCCGGTACCGGGATGGGCGGGGTCGCTACCGCCTGTCCCTTGTTCTCGGGATGAGTGCGTGTACTTTGACTGGTGGACTTATTGACTTTTGGGGGGAGGCCGGCCTTCTCCCTTTTATTTAACGTGATTTAATTGTTGTTGTTGGTTTTGTAATTGTTTTGTTATTGCTTTGTTATTGTTATTGTTATTCCTTTTTATTGTTTTCTGTTTAATTTTTTAAAGTAGCCTAAATTAGGCTGTTTGTTTACGGCAACTTATGCCTTAGTCGGCAGTCGCCAGATAGCCCCTTAATTAAAAAAAAAAAAAAAAAAATTGACTGTCGAAGGGCAATGAAGATGGACCCCTGTGATCCAGCGAGAAATGAGTTGCAGTAGTAAATGCGGGAGGGGACAATGGCGTGAATACCACTCTAAAAATGGTAAATTTGGCACTAGGTTATTTCCTGCACATGAATGTCCCCCGTCACATGCACAGTGCGGCTTACGTAAATTATAATCCGCGTCTGATGCTTTGCTCCGTCTGGAAGTGCTATTCAGTCCTTCGTAAGCAGAACTTCCCCTTAGTTTATTTTGATTTTGCCAAGTCCTATGATACCGCGTGGCGTTCCGGCATAGAAACCCTGCACACTATGGGAATGAGGGGACGCGCACATTCTTTTTCTTAGTTTCTACGAAATCGTAGATTTTCTGTACAGATTGAGGAGCTCTTTCCGGTCCAATAGGTCAGGAAGAGGGCGTTCCCAGTGTCGCTTTCTTTGCCGTGATTATCCACTGTATCACTTCGCAGCTGCAAGATGTTCTCGGCATGTTGTACGTAGCTGAGTTTTCGAACCCCTTTTGGCGCGACTCGGATGCCTACCTTGGAGCGCCGTGTCACAGGTTCTGAACCGCGTTTCTCGTTATGCCAAAGCGCACAGATGTTGGTTTTCTTTGGCTAGGACTGATGTGCTACATTTCTGTCCTGTCGCCGTCCACGTTGATGATGCACTCAGTTTTTCGAAAATAGATGGTATAGTGGAAGATATAGTGGTTGAAAATTAAAGATGGGGAGGGGTATTTTGCCCTAGTAGGAAGGGCATCGCTTTATTTTTATTCTATTTCATTTTTCCTTTATTGTTGTTATTTTGTGTTTTTTAATGTCTGTTTGTTTCTTCATGTGTTTTTAATGTTCTTCTTATTGTATTTTGCCTCTTTTTCTGTCTTTTGACTTTTAGTGTAATAGTGTTTGTAGCATTCACGCTTTTATAGCTTTTTTGCCGACAATGCTATTTTAGTGTTGTCTGTAGTCTCATTTTTCGTGAGTATCTGTATGGAACTAGATGTGATGTGTTTTGATGCTTTTTATGTGTATATTGGAGTGATATTTTGGCGTCAACAGAGTTTTGTGCTCGGGAACCGGCTTCTGTGTGAGGCTTTCGCCCGTAGCCACGTGGGTATACTTAACCTGCCGCCTGCTCCCTGCAGTTCTGGAATGACGTCATCCGTTAGAGTGGACCAGATCTTTTTGACCAGTTTCTGGGTGACGACATTGATGGGCTCCAAGCGTTTCCTCCGATGCAGGACGCTTTGCCTGATTCGGTCACGCCTTCTTGCTTTGTTGATAAGCAGAGAGGCAGTGTTCTGGATACGTTGGAGCCTTTTCATCGAGGTTTTATTAGCCGCTTGGGACACCACTGCGGGGTAGATCAGCATAGCTCGGACATAAATCATATATAATTTCCTGATGTTGGCCGAGCTAAGATCTCTAAACCTGTAGAGCTTGGAGATTTCTCTCTTCGCCAGGTTCCACCTCTTCGTGTAGTGTCTCGAGTATCCATGGTCGGTGATTTTTAGGCCCAGGACGGTCCCTTCGGCGGAGTAGCCGTACCTCCTCCCATCTATGATGATGGGCCATGTCAACTTGCGGTTCAACGGGACAATTTTGAACTTGTCCCTGTTGGTCCTGATTTTCCATCGTCTCTCGAATCGGCTGATGTTGTTGATTTCCGCTATAGTGCGAGCCGCTTGCGCCCTTGCTTTCCTCTCCAGGCACGGGACAATTTGTGTGACGTCATCTGCGTATTGCAGGTACATCGTGTCCCTATGCACCGAAGTTGGGAGGTCGATGGTGAAGACGAAGTAAAGCAGAGGACTCAGGCAGCTTTCCTGAGGGACGCCCGACTTTAATTCGAATTCGGGGCCTCTGTGCCCTTCAATCATGAGACACGCCCTTCTGTCCATGATGAAGTCACAGAGGATCCTTTCCAGGATTGGGTCTAGCTGGAGGTTCAGGATTTTGTATTGAAGTCCTTCCAGCCAGACTTTATCGAAGGCCTTTTGCACGTCCCTCAACACAATGTCTACATAAAACCTGTTCGCTCGGGTGTATGCTACTTTCTCAGTTAGGAGCGCCAGGGCGGTGTATGTGCCCCTTTTTTGCGGAACCCGTGCTATTGTGGGTTTTGCGCCCCTAACTCACTCAGTTGAGCTTGTAGCCTATTCGTTAAAATCTTTTCAAAGATTTTACCCTGCATCTCAAGAAGAGAGATCGGACGATAGTTTGCCACCTGTTCTGGGGACTTGTTCTCCTTTGGGATAAAGATGATTTTGGCCATGTTGTATCCATCCGGGAAGTAGCCTGTATTCAGGGCGGCATTCATCGTGTTTGCCAATCCCTGAATAATTTGCCTTGGAGCATTTACAAGGTTGTTTTTCGTAATCCCAGACCAGCCTGGAGCCCTCTGTTTGAAAGACCTTATGGTGTTCAAGGTCTCGACAGTTATCGGGCATCCGTGGTCAACCATCACTCTTTCCTGAGATACTTGTGGATGGGGGTGGGTTCTGTGTATCATTGTGCCGAGGTCGTCGAGCAGTTGGTCTTCGAAGTCCTGGTCGAAGTCGTCGTTCTACTCCGGTGATATAGCGAAAAGAATTTTCCTAAACGGGAGTCGCTTAGACGTGGTGGACTTTTATCATTTAGTTGATCATATTTTAGACCGACGCTTGGAAGGAGCACATTCGCCCCTTTAGGGTATCTTGTACCAGTGACAAAAATTCGATGCTTCGGGCCGTTCAATACTTGGGGTGCTGATAGGAATGCTCTTGATTTTCTACTGCTCCTTTGTCCGTTCAAGGTAGCACCCGAAGCGAGTTTTACTCCTCCATATCTAAGCGTCTGTTCCAAATGGTCGTACGTAGAATCGTTAATTGGGGGGAGGGAGAGATTTAGAAATGCAAATTTACATATAGGTAGTTAACGCAGGTTAATTAAAATTACAATGGAACTTTATGTAATAAATGCAATTCAACGATTATAAAAGTAAAATGGTGAAATTTGACTACGCAAAAGCTTAAAACACATTCATAGTTTAGTACTTGCTTGCATAACCCTTGTCAATTACAGCTTGCAGGCACTTTGATTAGTCTCCTACGATCTTTCTACAGATGCTTTGGACTGATTTTGTTCCATTCCTCAACTGTGTTCACAAAGATCTTGACTGATTTGTTTGTTTTTCGGTATGGTACGACCATCTTGTAAGGAATGACGCAGTAACCTTACACGATGATGAAAGAAACCGCATTTAGTTTAGTATATTCAGGAAAAAATGAGTTAGTTTTTAACGAAACATTTTGCAAATGTAGCCTATTTATATGAATGCGTTATAAACTTTTGCGTTTTCAAATTTCACTATATATAATAAAGAATAGCAAATAGGAATGACTAAAACATCATTTCGTCTGCCTGTTGAAACGCATCCCTGGGAGAGGAAACTCGTGCAGGCCAAGCAAGTTACTTACTTGGCATGATTAAGGATCGCTTCCTAGGTATGCTAAATGCAATGTTAAAGAAGCTAACCATCGCTATAGTAAACGCTTGTTCAGGTACACTTAGGAAACTTTACCCCCTCCCCTTCTCCTCCTCATCATTCGAGAGTCGAGAATCATTCAATTTTTTTAAATTTAAATTTACGAATATAAAAGTTGTCTTCTTATTTTACTTTAGTTGCTGTGAAAATCTTACTGGTCCTCTTTCGAGATTTCTAAAAAAAAAAACAAGGCGGCCTCATGTCATTAGCCTACCTAATTTGAAAATAATGGTTCATAAGTGGGGGTGGCCAGTTTCAGCTGAAAATGCTTTTGCTCGTCTTTGGACACATGTTTCGTATTTAGAGATAACAAGCAATTTAAAGATTACTCGTATTGTAATTTGAAGCAGTTTTTCCGCTCGGCTAGTCCGTAGCTCAGTTTTAGCGAAGTTAAGCTACATTTGGCTTGTTTAGTTATCGGATCGGGTTTTGAGTCGGTTTGATATTTCAGTGGTTCCTACCTGCTGTAGCGACCCGTGGTTGGTTGTATTCCCGGCTATACAGCAGGTTCCCGCTATGAAATAAACCTCCCCACAAAGTGTATATCTGTTAACACTCCTACAAATATTTGCATTGATTACGTACGTAAAGGTGCAGATCGCTGGAAAAACTCCTGCCAAAGGTTTGGATATAATTAAGTGCTTTAAAATACAGAACTCTATGTAAGAGTCCAGAAATTGCCACTGCAATATCCGAATTGCGTTTTTTATGCAGATTAAATCTTATTCCTTTTTCTTTCTTTTTTTTTGTGTGTGTATGTGTGTGTGTTGATAAATTGGGATAAATTTCCACCACTGATTTCACCTGTTACGCAACACTTTTTGCTCATAATTCACTCTTCAGCGCCACTCCTCCACTTTGCCCTAAAAACAAACAAACAAACAAAACTGGCCATATTCTGCTGAAGAAATGTGCATCCTCCAATGTTCTTTGTTTGTTCCAGCAGATGCTGAAACTAATAGGCCTTGAATCTTATCGTCTAAGGTTGTGAGTTTGTGCCAGCAGATGCCGAGTCTAAAACTAGTAGGCCGCGAACATTATATCAGGAGTAGGATGAAATACTCGGACTGCAATTTTTCTTTTGGGTTTATATCTTAGGGCAATTTGTGCCCTAACTCTGCTGCATTGGGGCATTTAAAATGTTTGTTAAAGCCTTAATTCAACTTCTCTATTTGCTGTTTTGGAAAAGGTGGCCGTATCAATTGACCTTTATGGGCCTCCTCAATTATTGTAATGTTCATGTTTGTATTTTACATTTTAGCTTAGGTTTGGTCGTTTAAGCATCGAACCATAGTGACCTAACCTCAACTAATTAATATGTCGAGTGCCAACAGCTAAAAATCCCAAGGAGGTGGAGACCCATCTGGCCTTTCCCCTTGACTTCGTGGACCAAGTTGATTGCACCAAACCTGTTCCATGTTCTTCCGACTCCTAAAAAGGACGGAATGTGTGATTAAGCATGTGCGACAATGCTGCAGCTGCCATCTGGAGTGCCTTCCCCGCCCCAATACCGGCAGGGGATTCTGGCTTTAATTTTGAAGATTCGCCAGCTCATGGAGACTTGCATGTTTTCCTCAAACTTTCTGGTTGAGATGCTCTCATTGGTTCATGGTTGTATAATAATAAATATTAAATAATATAATATCCAGCAAGTGCCTAGCCGCGGGTTGATGTCATGGAATTTGGTTATTCCAGGTTTTTAATGGATTTAAACACATTCGTTCAGCAGGTTTCTCGCCACCTCAGCTTTTAAGTCCATTAAAATATTCCCCTGGTATAATGGCCTATGCTTCGGTCCTACAAATTGCTCATTTGCGCCAATGTTTTTGTTTTGCTCTCCGAATACTTCATTTGCATAATCTGCGAAAAAGATGAAGCACGTTTGTGTCGCTGACGGCTGTGGAAACTGGTTCAGGGCAGAGCTGCCAATGAGATTTTCCACCAAACCCAATATTCAGAAGAAAAACCCAAGATTCTGGGAAATATTCTTTTTAAGGTAATTAGAACAATAATTTCTCACCTTTATACAAATATCACTGCAACTGCTCCCTTTCTTCCTCAATTTCCATTGTAAGTGTCATTAATTCGTTGTTTTCTTTCCGTGTTTTTATTCTCTCTTGATATCGTTTACTTATTGTCTCTCCTTCTAAATCTCCAATCAGTTCTTTCCTTGGTTTCCATGTTGTGCAGTCATTATTATGCCTTGTAATCATTTGTTTTGCTAAGATTCTATTCTTCACAGTTTCTGCTCCCAGAGAATTTGTTTGTTTCGTTTTTACGCAGTTCATTTTTAAATCTTTTATCAGCGATTTGATCAAAAGGGTAATTGATCAAATGTGCTGATGCCTTTCCTCCTAGGTAAACTTCATTAATGTTTTTGTAGTTACTTTTATTGTTAGGATCAATTTCTGACAATTTAGCTGCCTGCAGAATTTCATCTTTAATAAAGAAACTCAAGAGGTTTTTGTATTTTGATGAAATCATAAAATACAAAAGATGTAATCTGAAATGCTCAGACTGAAATTCAATATTGAGCGTATTTACCTTTTGCAACACATACTGGATAAATAGTAACATATGTTTGGTCCCATGAGTGTTTAATATTTCGAAGATTCTTCCTGCACCATCAACTTTGTCATTATTTGCTTCACTTTGAAAATATAAAAACAGGGAATCGTATTGATCCAATATAGCTGTAATTACATTCTCCCTGGAAAGCCATCTTGTTTGAACCAATTTAGGAATTTTATGACGTGGCGAATTAACCACTTTTTGAATAAGGATGAAGTCACGTTGCCGTTTGCTGCTGCGTGAAAAGTACGAGGTTATGTCCCTTAAGAACGCTTCTAAATATGATGGCAATACACTGACAGCATGACTGGCGCAGAGAGCAGAGGAATGACAAACGCATCCCATAATAAAAACAGAAGGAACATCATTTTCAACAACTTTTGGAAACCGCTTTTTCTTCCCATCATTGAAGAATAATTATCGCTGCCAAATCCAATAAAATTCTCAAGAGGAATCTTTTTCTCACTCAAAATTGATTTCACAGAATTATATAGACCGAGAGCAGTTCCATCTTCAACAACTACACTATCTAACAGAGCGTCTTCAACATCTTGCTTATTTAAATCAACTCTTAAAAAAAAATTATCTAAATCAAAATATCTAAGAACTACCGCCAAAATTTGTGTTACAGAAATGTCGGTGCTTTCGTCGATTATTATAGAAAACTTTTGCGTCTTGCATATATTTTTTGTCACTACACTTTTTTCATCAAAAGCTATTCCATCTTGAATTACATATGAAAGTTTTGTTCGCTTCATTTGCCATTTTGCTGTCTGGAAATGCTTCTTTACAAACTGGTAAAGATGGTCAATGCACGCAAACGGAATATTATGTTCAGCAAAATATGCAGCAAAGAGCAGCTCACTCTTGGCGATTTGTTCACTCTCAGTTGAACTTTTTTTTCTTCACAAACTGAGTAATATCGACACTAGTTTTAGCCACCTCAAAACATTGTCTATGTTTAACCGAATTTTTGTGTTCCATAAGCATGGATTTATTTGCGGTTTTTTAGAGTGACATTACAACACTTGCAATAACTGGAATCATTATCGTTTTTATCTTGCGGCAACCACTCTTTAAATTCGGGTTCAGCTAACCATTGTGCTTTGAAACGCTGCATATACCACTTCGTTTTCTTAGTTGGATTTTCTTCTTCACCACTCATGTTGCTACGGTCAAATATTATGCCAATTTAAAGTTAACTATCACTATTCAGTAAATTGAAACTAGTTCGACCGTTCATTCAGGAACGAATACGGTTCAACGCCCATCGAAACTGAACTAGAATTCCGATTTCTGACAAACGAGTGAACCGACAGGCGATTTTGTGCAGTCACCGCAGAAACGTTTCACCGCTTTCACGGTTGCCAGCTTCATTAATTTATTTCTGTCAAAACGGACAGAACAATGAAACAAAATGTTAGGAAACAGAAACACTGGTAACTCTTGAATGTTCGTAAACGTTTTGACCAAGTGGAAATTAAGATGATGCAATAATTGACTCATTGCATCAGTTTATCAGTCGCAGGGCAGCAATATTCCCCCACACTTGGTAGTTGGTACTTCTGTGTGCGGCGTAGGTTAGTTATAGTATTTTTGAACTTATATTATATAATTATAAATTATAAGCTCAAATGAGATGACATTTTCAATAAAAAATTGTTTCCTTACTTGAGACACGAAAAACCTAAGATCTGGGGCAAAACCCAAGCATTGGCAGCCCTGGTTCAGGGTACTCTTGTAAATAAGGCTTACCTTAAGAGATACTTGCATCTTTTCAGAACCCGCCGTGTTGTGCAGTTTGTACTCGGAACTTGGAAGAAATTCCCACATTTTGTGATCTTTACATAACGATTGAGGCTGTTTAATAAGGCTGTACCCAATTTTCTATTTGCTGCCCTTACTCCTCGTTCCTCTCCGTCTACTGATCAAACTTGTTTGACAATTGGGGTATTAAAAATTTCGCGCTACTAAGGCATTTAAATTGAAGCCTTGGTTAAAAGTCGCTATCTATCAGTATAGTTTTATATCTTGATACACTAGATTTTCGTAATTTAATATCACTAGGACTAGTGATTTCTGTTCTACCTTAATGTTTATACAAAGACTTTGGAGTTTTTTAACAAAATTTTGTCTTAAACAAGCCCACGAGGTATTGCCAAATAAATTCCATTACATTTGTCAGCTTATTTCCCTCTGTAAAGTTGTACAAGGCTCGAGTGTTTACGATTCCTACAATCTTGAAAAGTATGAACGACTTTGTGCATTCGGTTTATACATATCCTCTCTTAGAAGAAAATTCTTATTATTATTAATACGATAGTTGTAAAGCAAAGAGATGTCCTTGACAAAATTATCCAGAAAGCTTATAAATTCGTCTCCTGGAAGTATAATTTTTTTTAAATAACTCGTTGAATCAACACTTAAAATATTGCTTATGACGAAAGTGTGTGTGTGTATAAGCAGATTAATGTGAACATGGTGTACACTAGGATAAACTGCGTGGGACGAAGTGATATTAGTGAACTTGTCAAACTACCTGCCTACAAATAATGAAAGAACCTCCACTTAGATATTGACTTATCTGTGGAGTTTGTCCTTTGGAAAATCACTTCCTCTGATAGAAGCAATGGGGGGAAAAATGTAGCGTTCTGCAAGGAATTGCGTGGAACGGAAATCCTTTAAAATGACTATTATAATCTGGTAAATACGAGGCGTGGTAAGTTACGGAAACCAGCCTCCAGTTTCCTCTCGTTATTAAAGGAAATTCTACTCATTCCAGAGTTACTCCGAAGGTGATTCATATCCAAGGTTATAGCGGAAATGTGTTCATTAGCGCAAGACCTACACAATCGACTAAGACGTCGCCAAGAATGAGTCTGTTTACTTCCACACATTTGCGCATTCGTCTTCGCCTCCCATATTATTACCACGCCCCCCATCCCTAGACATCTTTGAAGATCACGGTTGAATAATTTTAATGGAAATGAGCTGACCCGTATAGGCTATTGATTAGCTTTGGCCGACTCCTTTTCTTATGTTTATAGACCTCGTATTCAGGGCTTTGGTAGGCCATTATACTTCCTCCTTGGGGATATCCAATCCTTTTATTCTATCCTCGTCACTGTTCACCAATGCTTTCCCTTTCCTTCTTGTCCTTGTATATCCTGGTGGCTGTCGATTTTCCTCTTGCGAACCAATATAATCATTTTACATTTCATCACTTTTTGTAACGATCCTGTATGTGTTTACGTAATGAGTGGAAGTTGTGAAATATGATAGGGTTTGAATGTTTCCCCGAACTCGGATTCTTCTGAGTATAGCAAAAGCAAGTAACCCTCGAGTCAATTAGGTGAAGATAGTGGCGAAGCATCAAGGTAGCTCATGTCCTTATATGTCGGTAAAGTGAGACGGGTGACGTGGCTCACCCTGCCTTGTGTGGGTAAGTTGTCCGTGACCTTTGTCCTTCACCACCACCCACATGCTGAGCAAAGGAGGATCCCGATGGAGATCTCCAAGTTGGTAGTCAACGCAAAAGGAAACTTTGAATTGACAATCCCAAGACGTCCAAAAATGTGAAGATGAGCGATTTTTTTTAGCGAAATTTAAAGCGCAATAACACAGAGGCCGAATCACGCAGAATGTTAAGAGAGAGATTGCTAAAGTAAGTAGTGAAAATAATGTAAGATATAATGCCGTAGGTGCTCCTACAGACATTGAGGTCGGGGGGCATAATTCCCTATGAGGGATTGAAGATGACGAAGGAAGAATGAAAAAAGTGGGAGATTTAAAATATGCGAAAAGGATGACCCTAAATAGCCCCATTTTCTCCTGGGCACTGGTTTTAGGGAGTCCCTGCTGCCCTCCCTTAGTTGTAGCAGGGGTAGCGTGAAATTTAGTAGAGCAGGTGTAATGCGTAATGATTACTAAAAAAGTGTTTCCTTCGTCGAATACCGATTCCAAGCTGCTGCAGAAACGGGCATATAAAGAACACGCGTCTTCCGATGGAATTCAAACAAAATTTAGATAATGCTCAATTATATTTCGTATTGCCTCAATTCCTGACCGTCCTTTTGGAGGCCGAAGACAAAGCACCGATGACATTCGGTGAGGTTCGATTGCGAAACATCTCTCGTGACCTTTTGAGGAAGTCTCCTTCCCGAGGGTCATCTCTAGTGAGTTAGGGCCCCTCCTCCAGCCTCTGGTGACCAGATGGGGGCCCCTTTTGGCTCTAATACTTTTTAATATCTTCCGAGAGATCCTGAGTTCGAGGGATTATCTAAAGGTGGCCCGTGTCGCGTCAAGTAGTCTCTTCTAAGTAGGACTACATTTCACAATTACTTTCCCCAACTTAGCCAATTTTTACGAAATTTCGTCCAAGAGATTCTTGGAGGCGATGCGCTCGTCTGTGTTCTTTTTTTTTAGCGAGGTTGGCGATTGGTAGAAGTGGTAAAATACTGGGAAAAATTGAAGGGGCAAGTAATGACCTTTGAGGTTAAAATTATCCACCTATAAGTGACCTCCCTTGCTCTTGTGGTCTCTTGTACTCCAGGAGTTTCGTATTCTTTATCGAAACGCCAAGTAATTTCCTCTTTCGACAAGCTATCAAATTTCTCTAAATTTACACTCCTTTACCTTTTTAAAACTATAGGTAAATGTCCTTGTTGGTTTAACTTCCTAGGAAATGTGGTCTTCGCTTTATAGTTGGATCTTGAAATATACCTTTTGTTTAAACTCTAATAATCAAGGTATTCATTACTCTTTAAGTTGTCTTTAACACAGTGATGTGTAACGTCCTATAAATAGGACAGGGAATTTTTCCCCCCTTCCAATTTGGCCTGCTAATCGTATTTATAGAGGACTTGTAACGTTTCGAAACTTCTCATATCAAGTAATTTTGATGGTATTTTAACTTTAAAATGCTATAATTTATTATAAAAAATAAATTTAAATAGGCATTTTCGGGTTAAGTCTGTCTGCCAGTCCATATTCGTCTTCTTACGTCTGACCGAGATCGCGATATTTTTTTGCATTAAAGGAGGGGGTGTAACCCCTAGGGGTTAAGCCTGTTTGAAAGGATCCATCCCCATCCAGGTGGTTATGATCTTGTTTGTTTTTTTGGAAAGATTCCTCCTCATAGGGAGGGGGGGGGGATCCGTGGCCCCTCGGCTGCCGCGGAAAGGCGGATGTCCAGATTATCTAGGTTCCTGGACATTTAGAGATTGTGGGGTAAGTGCCATCGCGCCCCGACCTCCCGTGACCCCCCCCCCCATGCCTCGGCCGCTTCGGGTCACTTTCTATCGCCTCCTAATCCCCCCCCTCGCGACGCACTGCTATTTGATTGGGCGCTCCCCTGCACATTATTGTAACGATTGCGTTGTCTCGCAGACTTTTCGGCACATTCTTCTCGAATGTCCCAGTCTGGGTGATCTTCAGGCATGTTACCTCTCCCCGTATCGGGACCAGTGGGGTGGCTACCGCTTGTCCCTTGTTTACGGGACTGGTTCACGTACACATACTTGGGACTATACGACTTTTTGGAGGAGGATGTCTTCCATTTATGGTCTTGGTTGCAGGCTCAGCGCCGAAGGGAGGCGGGCATCCCTCCGAAGCCTCGATATGCTTTTCGTTTTTGCCATTGTTTTGGAGTTTCTCTGGGGAGGGGGGTATTTTTTGTATATAGTGTTTTGTTTGTTCCTTTTTTTATATAGCCTAACAAATAGGCTGTTTGATTTCGGCGACTTTGCCCTTTGAGGCAGTCGTCAGATTACCTCCCCTCCCTCTAAAAAACCCCCCCTAATTTACATGCAATTCGTTACGGTTTCATCTTACTACTGGTTTATCTTTACTAACATAACCTAAATTTCAAAATCAAATACGTGCGTGAGGATATGAAGCTTCCCCGGGCCTATATTGAATGTAAGAAGCGAATCAATTCGAGCCGACTCGACAATCCTGCGTCACATAGTCATTTGTTTGATGTGTATGTGTATGTATGTGTGTATATGTATATGTATATATATGTATATGTATATATGCACCACATTTCTATGAAGGGCTATGTTGACATGTAGAAAATGTGAGGGCTGGCTTTGTACTTGGTTGGGCAATGGATGTTTTAATCTTAATACTTTTTCCTGTTTTTTTTTTTGTTATTTCCTATCTCCCTTCTCCTCTTTTCCTGGTTATGGTCAGACTACAATCTAAAAGGACGCTCGATCACATTAAGGAGGGGGCAAACACTTTTGACATCTCAATTGAGGGTAAATATGCCCTATCAATACTGAAGATGGTTTATAAATCGACTCTTTAAACAGTCCCAGTGTTGATGCATCCTTGCTGTAATTGACTTTCCATTTGCCATCTGTTCCCATTTTTGTTTGCTTCCCCAAGTTTTGTCACTTATTTGAACTTTCCTTTGGCAAACCTAACTCTTACTTATTGGAATCAATTGCCTTTTTTACCTGTGGCAATTTTCCCCATTAACCCGACCTCGATTTCATGCGTTATCACCTCTTCCTTCGGGATAATGACCAGATTCCTGTTTCACTTTGATCGCAACATGATTAACGAAATTGCGGATCACGCCCCTCCCCACTAAACGCATCCTCACACCTTGTTATGAAATTTAACCCCCCTACGTAAGACGTAGGTCTCGGATCTCTCTTCCCGTCTCGCTCCTTCCCTTAAGTGTTGGATCAAACTGGTTAACCTGGGATCTTAAATTGTACCAACAGCACTTGAAAATATTCGTAGTTTGTGCCGTGTTGGAAGTGTTTTTTGAGAGGGTTGGTCACTTTAATCTTGTGTGGGTTTTGCAAGATCGAATAGTGACCTCCCCCTCCCAACTAATACCCATTTTGGTATTTTTTGAGCTCTTAAATGGTAGTCGTTTTGTACATTTATTTAATTAAATGTATGACAATTCCAGATGGAGGGTTTATATAGGCGGTGTCACGCACAAAACTAGCAGTGGCATTCGCCATTGAAGTGACACTCGGTAGGTTTGAACCTGATTGGTTCTGTGTGGAAGTGACGTGGGGAGGGGGGGGGGCACTATTACCACTTAATTTCATTTTTGTGGTAAATGTGGTTTAATGTTGGATCCAATTCAGGGGGCGCTTCATCATTTGGGATCCGCCTTGAAGTAGCCCGGAATCCTCACTCCATCCTTCGACTAACCGCGCTCGATGTAGTTTAACTTCGCTTGGCCATGAGGTAAGTTCTACTCGGCTGGGTGTAAAGAAGGGCGGTAACAGGTGGCAAACTATGCTTTATTTTTAATCTAGAAAGTGTTACCAATGACAACATCTTCACTCGATGGATAAAGTGGTAGGAGTGAACCAACGAGGGCATCTCTCACGGGCGTAGAGGCAGTGGAAGAAACAATTCTAGTACCAAAAAGAGGAAACTACTTGTGGCGTAAAGGATCAGGATAGCGTCTCCACACATCCCACATATGAAGGGTGGAGACAGACAAATCGAGAAATAAAAATTGAATGAAAAGGTGATAAAAAAAAATCTCCTTTACCTTAATTACTGGGGCCCCAGAGGGCTTATTTCTAGCCCCCTTCCCTACGCGTTCTCTCAAGTCAAGTGGATATGGGCGTGGTTTACTAACGTCAAGGCACGGGTTTAAGCCCAGCAAGTGCAGGCACAAAACTCAGCGGCGTTACGAGCTAGCTGCCCATTGGGCGGATACGCTGATATCTCCGAAGGTATAAGTGATCCCCACACCTGTGCATAGCCAAACACCGCTGTCAGTCGCTTTCCGCCTTCAGAGTACAACATACCCACTCGTCCCCTCTGTTCCAGAACCCTGCCGATGGGCTGCTAGTGTATCCTATGGTTGCATTCGTAACTACATACCCCTGATGCTGAATCGGGCATCCCCTTCCCTTAGGGCCACGAAGGCGTCAAGAGCAATACGACCAGGAGACCTCCTTCAGCGCATACAGCCCCTGGGGCTTTCGGGCTCGCTATTGATTGTCCTTCTGATCTTTATGTACAATTCATGCGGTTGAGGGAGCTCGTCCACGATGCGAGGGATGGATGACGCTATCCACTTACAAATTTGTATAGAGTACATGTACCCGGTGCAAATTGTCCCTCCCCGGGGAGGGGGCCCTTTGAATATAGAAAAAAACAAGATTCCGATTACAAATACAATCGTAAGCACCGGGGCAGAGAAAGGCGTTTAAACTCTAAGGACAAGTTCGTACAAAGCTTACAGGGACTCGCAAGTACGAACTTTGGAACCCATTTGTTGGGGGACGAAGAGAGGAACTGGGTAACGAAGAATCCCCGGGTCAAGGTCGGCCGTTCTTGTACCACTGAGCCGAGGTTGCCGGATGGTGCCATTTTGGGGGGCAATGAAATATTCCACTTTTGCCACAACAAAACAAAATGGCATCGTTCAAATATTGCTAAAACCTGAGTGAATGTGATAAACCCTCTCAATCAACTAGCGACATCGCTCGCCGCCACGGGAACTGCTGTCAACCCCAAGTGGGAATGCTAAAGAGGACTTTCAGCAAACTAGTAAGAAGAGGCTTCCCAAAGTAGTCTCCTCCTTTAACGGCTCTGGTTATGTAAACACACAATTTTCTTTCTCGTAAGATCTCCAATTTAAGAAACTTGGCCAGGACAGGATGTCTCGGTTTTTGTTTCTTAGCTTTAATAATAATGGGGGTTTTTTTACTCTGTGGGGATACCGAACCGCAAATGTCACTCAAATTATTATTAAATCTTGGTCTTCGCCGCCCACTGCTGGTTTTTATGGTTTGGGATTCCCGCGAGGTAAAATAAACCATTATTGTTAATTTATTCGGGAAAAAAGGTACTCCCGAATCGTCGATTTTTTATTTGTCCCGTGTCCTCTCGGTTGACATTTCGGCCGTTGGCTATTTGATGGAGCGCCCCCTGAACCTAAATGCGACGATTGCACGCTCCCCCATACAGTTGGGGACCATTCGTGTTGATTGTGCTCGTATGGGGGATCTTCGCCCGCGTTACTGGGGTCGCTGCCGCTTCTCCCTTATATTCGGAAAACGAGTTCGTGCACACCTCTGGTGTTCTCGAGTTTGGGGAGGAGGCGGGACTCGCCCACAATTAGTGTCTGGGTGCACGTTCGTGCCCTTGAGGCTATGTCCCTCTCTCTGGCACAAGAGTTCTCCTTTCCTTTTAGTTTTTCTTGTTTTTTTCGTAATTTTATTTTTTTTCATTTTGCGAGTATCAACGACCATGTCCAGTCAGGTGGTTGCCAGATGGGACTTTAATAAAATTTAGAAAACGGGTTTGGTCTTTCTATGGACTTAAAATAAACAGATTATTTATCCCCCCCCCCACACACAATACTTTGTAATCGTTTTTACTGTAGCGGAGAGGGGAGTTGTAAGTACTTCTTCTGAGAAGGCTAGCAGTTGGTAAATTGGTCGAAGTAAATCCAGGAGTTTGACCAACCTGAAGCGGTTTTTATGTTTACTACCAATGGCGGTTTTAAGTTTGACAAATCGGGTTGTATACAAGGATCTACAGGGGGCAGACTGTATCCGTTAGCATTATGACTAACGAAAAAATAAGTTATTTTTGTAGATATATTTGTCTAAGTTAGGTCAGTTTGTCTTTGGCATGTTCTTTCGACCTCACTCGATCAACTCTACTCTGATCTCGATGACAGCTTCCAGGCTACCATGAAACGGACCATAGGTTTCGTCACTCTCACATTTTAGGCCCTTGATGGCCTTGGTCATTCCTGTTCCTTAGCTCGTCCTTCATGATGCAGCTAGATTTGTTAGCCTCTTGTTCCACCGCACCTCACACAAAGAAGTGATCCAAGAAATTCTGCAACAGCCAAACCTGGCACTTCCGGCTGGTGTAGCAGGGCGCAGTCTTGCTGCCATACGTAAGGCATCTCTGCAGATACCCCGTTGATCCAGGTCTTTACCACCTAGCCCATAACACAGATGTAGCTGTCGGTGTTCAGCTTGAAGCCATTGAGGAAGAAGTGGAGTCGCATTGCGTCACCTACACTGCTGACGACACCGAAGACCATGATTGTCACTGGAAATTTCCTTTCCCTGACTCTGAGCACGTCCATGGGTGCGACAGCAAGCCACCTGTTGTTCTACGAGTTGATCTTCCGGTCTTGGCTTAAATTCTTCTCATCCGAGAACTACAGCCTGTGTGGCTCCAAAGGGTGTTTCAACTTGATCAGCTTTTTGGTGTGCTTGAGTTGCTTTTCCTACATCTCCTTGGACAGAAATTGTCCCTTCCTCATCTTGTATAAAAAGTAGTGAATGTGCTCATGATCTTCTGGATTTCAGCGACGAATTCCGGCGTTCTGATGGCTTGAGATCATCGACCATGGGGCTTTTCTCTCTGTTGTCAAATCCTGAATCCTCGACATGTCACAGCACCGTCGACGAGCTGAGGTCCTCCGTCAATCACGTATGGGCTAATATGAGGAAGGACTTCGTCCACAATGTCTGCACGGCCTTAAAGTCTCGCCTTGAGCGCGTCGCCGCTAAGGGCGGCCACATTGATTAATATTTCAATTTAAACGCATATTTGTTAATCAATAAAAACTTGTCCAACTCTTTCAAAACTATCATTGTGTTCTTTGTTCAGTGTGCCGGGTTGCTCAGTAGAGCTTATCACTTTAGACCTTTTTTAGCGAATTGTAATCTCTTGAAAACAACTTGCAATTATTCAGTGTGTGAGAACGATCTTGTGATTAAAGAATTTTGTTTTCCAGTGCGAAAAAAATCAAGGGTATGATAAAATGCTTATGGTCGTTGCGTTCAGTATTGGAATTGGTAATTTCCAATTTTCTGCCGTTTTGTAGGGTAGGGCGTTAAGTTAAAAGGCGATTAGTTTTTTATATTTTTTAAATAGATGGATCGTTACTACCTTGTTGCATATTTATAAGTTGCGCGAAAGCAAACATAAAGAACAGACTACGGGGATGCCTGAAATGTTTTTTTTAAGATTAACGACGCAAAGCAATGTGAACATACAAAGGTACTTGGACAATGTCCACAACCAATAGAAACTGCTTTCCACTATTAACGAAGTTAAACTACATCGGGTGTGGTTACTCGTTGGATCGAGCCCAGATTCGGATCCGTATTAGACCGTAGATCTGCACTGAATTTGTCACGAGAGCGCGATTAAGAATTAAAACCATAAGTGGGTGGGGGGGAGGGGTCTTGAGATTGTCCTGTCATCTTTTTAGTTTCCGCAATTTTAGGTTTTGGCGCCAGTACAAGATAGTGAGGTCAGCGTTGCTGGGGTATTATGTGGATTTGGTACGAAATAAACTGTGACAAAATGGGTTACCATAATCATAAAATCACATTTGTTGGTTGTGCCTCATCTTTAAAATAATAAAAAATATAAAATTGCCCCCCCAAAAATCTCTTCCGGATGTGCACAGCTTCCCTGACCCGATAATGAAACCAATATATAATGGCAACGCTGATGGGGCTCGAGGACATCAGGAGCAAGTTCTCTTAGGGAAAGCGATATGTTGGGAAGTTGGGTTTTTTTTTCTTTTTACATAAATCAGCGATCATGTAGGAAGGAACCTTCGTCACACTGGCTGAAGGAGCCCCTTTCCCCGCCCGGGCTCTGGAGAGACTACTACCCATCCGGAGGAGTCTTTTGAACAAAGTGTTGAGTACATAAGAAAGAGCGGTGGGGTGATTGGTTGTCTGATCAAGGAAAGATCTATTGTACTGTCCAAAAAGATCAGCACCCTGTACTCTTATCAAATCAAAGGTTTCCAAAATTGGTATACGATAAACTACAGTTATAAACTACATATGAGTAAAAGTTGTGTAAATTGTGCGAATAAAACCAGTTATCATCAGATCAAGTAATTTACTAGAAACATTCAAATATCCAGAATGATCCGAATGCTGAGGTTTCTTGTAGAGAGAGCCGCCATTTTTTGCATAATATCTAACTTCATTTCAATCCCATGTACGGTAGGTCATTCTTTTGTCAGCTGGCGTCCAAGAAACATTGCTAAGAAATGTATTATGGCTCTGTCTGAGAGATTTTCGTAACGCTGCACCATAAAGATGTCTTTCATTTGGAGTCATTGCAGAGACTGCCAAGTGATCCAAAAGTGTAGTCAATATTGTGTGAACCTATGAAAAAATAGGTTTATATAAGGCTGGTAAATCAACCGGTAGCCCAGATAAGGCATCCAAAAGGGAAAACCAAGCCATTACCCAAATTTCAACGGGCGGGTTCAAGACAGCCGCAGCAGTTTCTTGAGAGACTAGAGAGATTTTGGCCATCACTGTCTCCAGGTAGACTGTGTCACGTCGGTTGAAGGAAAATGATATTCACGGTCGCCTACCTGCGGTCAAGCAATTGATCAGTCCGAATGAGAAGAAGGCTAGTCTTGAATTCGCGACTGAACAGGTTACACGGACGGATGACCAAATGGAGCCAAGTCCACTTCAGTGACGAATCCAAGTTCAATTTGCTAGGATCTGATGGCAGGAAGTTCGTTCGTCGTAGAGCAAGTTAAATATTATATCAATTGCACCAAAAGGATTATGTAGTTTTGCAGAGTAAGCGTGATGATCTGCGGCGTGACTTTGCCGCAGTGAATGCACAGCTGTACAAGGATTGCTGCACCAGCATGCTTTGCCCCATCGACGAGCCTCTGAAGCCCAAACTGCAATTTCCAGACTAATACAGCAACATTACAACTAAAGTGTATCAACAGTTGGTTCGTTCATGTGGCAGGAGCTAGCAAACCATCGAGAATCAAGGCCTCCATAATAAATACTCTTTACTTATAACTTGTACAAATGTTTTTCATTAATGTAATCGTTATATTCCTATAAAGAATTGTTTCCGCTGACGTTAGGATCATTTTGGACACAAAATTTTCTAGTAAATTTCTTACTTGCTCATAACTTCGTTTTATACATCTAAATTTACATAAATAACCTTAACCCCATACGGCGTTTGGTCTTTTAACATACCATTGGACGTCTATTTAGGTCTTTTAATACCCAATTGGACGTCTATTTGGGTTTTCCAGCACCCCATTGGACGTTTCTTTGGGTCTTCTAATATCCCTTGTAACTGTTTCCCACGCGCAGTTTATTTCTTGCTTTTTGCGCGTCTTTGTTTAAAGGTTATTGTAAAAAAAAAAGAAGAAAAGTGGTCGATTTTCTTCCACTCAACGGATTTGGTGTGTTGGTGTCGCAAAACTGTTACAGAAGACCCTGAGAGAGCTCTAATTAGGGGATTCTAGAAAAAAACTGTAGTTAAAACTAGTATGTCACACGGAATTTTGCATTTGTTTTTCAAAACAATTTTATTGAGTGGACAATTTGATCTTGGCTATCTATCAGTATGATCTCGGTAAAATTCCATATCTATAGATTATCGAATAATGGAATTTCCATTTCCACACGAAAGAAAACTAGTTTCTTTGCTTCGTTTTTCCGAGGATTTGTTTTCTTTCTTCTGTCAGTGATTTTACCCCTACACAACCAGGCATTTTTCTTTGGAATCCTAAAAGAGAATAAAAATGGAATCTCCAAATCGATTCTTTTTTAGTTAAAACTATTAATGAGACTATTTTGTGATGTTGCGGGGAGGGGGCTCTGTTAATAGATGTTAATAAACGTGTACGCAAAGCTAGTTTGGTGTGCATTTTAATCTTTTCGGAATTTATCTTCCCATGGCGAAGAATTTTCTTTGCCTCTGGGTTGTTACCGTTTCGGTATCACATTTATAAGATCTTGAGAGAAACGGTGGTTGTAATAAATCTGTCGCTTTTTATTTAAATCTATTGGAAATCGAGCTAAGAGTTTATTACACTGTTGTTTAGTACTTTAGAGGGAAGGGCTAGGCGTAGATTTGAACACCGTTGGCCACCTTGGAAGAAATATTAAATAAAAGCTGATAAAAAACTTATTCTTTCACTTTTCCTTGACTGAATATAATACATTATGCTCGAATGCGTGGAAACTAAAGGTCAAAGGAGTGCTTACTTGCCTTTAAAGCTGCTTGGGGTATTAGAAGTGTGTGTGTGTGTGTGTGTGTATATATATATATATATATATATATATATATATATATATATATATATATATATATATATATATATATATATATATATATATATATATATATATATATATATATATATATATATATATATATATATATATATATATATATATATGCGAGCCCAAGTGTACGCAGCGACATCTGGTAGTACGCAAAAAGAATTAACTAGATTCTATGAGGACATTAGGACAAGCCTAAACAAAAACAAAGGCTATTTTAACATCATTGGAAATAATTCAAAAGTTAGAAGAGGTAATAAGTTATGTATGGCGAAGTTCTCAATGTCAAAACGAAATGAAAGGAGAAATGATCTGGTTGGCCCAAGACCTTAAAATTGCCAAACTACACTACTGAGCAAAATAAGAGAACGATTTTTCTTTATTAAAATATTTTCCAAAATGAGAAGAAATTTCCATACTAATATATTTTATTTTATGAACATTTTTAGGATACAATCGTATATTCAAGAAATTATATTAAATAAACTGCCCCCCGCCCCCATTTTGACAGATGTAAAATAAGAATTTTTGAGGAACATTATAGAAGTTTCTTGAAGTCATCTGGCGAGATTTTACTCGGGTAAGAATTGTACAACCGCCATTGTTGTACTCGCTCTGCAAAGATGCCACCGTACGTGAAAGTAACTCTTTGGAGACTTCGGGGAGGACTCTCTGCGATTTCAAGATAGGTATGAAGGTCCAAGAGTGTGATTTGGCGCGTTCTAAAGCTTAAATCTTATGGAAATGTCGCTCGACACCGCTATAACCGCTGCCTGAAAAGACGCTTCTCTATGAAGGATCCCTTCGAGACTACAGCAAGGATTTCTCAAAATATTAAGACTAATAGTGGCAAAAAAGTGAGCCGTTTTAGTCTGGTCGCTTAGATACATCTGGTTTAAAAGCTCTCTCCAGCAACCAAACCAATCAGCAGTAAGAGGAACCAGAAGGCCAGATGCGAATATGCTGAAGCTCATGTTGTTTGGAGGGTCGAAGATTGGGAGAGAGTTCATTTCGGCGACAAAAGTAAATTTAATTTAGTTGGATCTGATGGTAGACGGTTTGTTAGATTCGCTACAGGTGCCATACTTAACCCTAAATATGTTAAAATTTTGTCGATCATTGGGAGGCAGTCATGATATGGGAGATGTCTTCGTCTGAAAGAGTTGGTCCGTTAGTGCGAATAATTGGAACGGTAAATGCGAGTGTGTACCTAAACTTCTTACATGTTATCCCTTTACTAAGAAAATCTCTGAACCAGCCAGCAGTATTATTTATGCAAGACAATCGAAGTAATGAAGTCGCCTCCTCAGAGCCCGGACTTGAACCCATTGACAACCCCTGGGAGATCATTTGAGACAAAGTTAGAGACCCGTATCCTTCAACCGTGACGGATTTATGGACAAAAATTGAGCAACGATGCAACAAAAGAACAAGAATTTTGCATCGTTCCGCCGAAGTAATAGAAAGTAAAGGCTTCAACACCTCCTATTAAGCGTTTTAAGTTTCATCGTTGTTAAATCTTGTTTTGTTTCTAAAGTGTTGGGTTGCTAAGCAATTGTGTGGATGATCGTTCTCTTATTGTGCAAGTGTAAGGCATGCTTTAATTTATTTACACTTTAAATAACCCCAAGTATAGCTTAACTCACTGAACCTCTTTAATTCTAATAAGTTTAGGATATTTTGCGGTCGAACTTGCGTGCTATAATTAATTAAAATAATCCAATGGTAGATCGAACCACGTGTCTCACCTTCCTTGGGATATTTTTGGGTGGATCTGGATCGCTTAGCTTTGCGAGCTAGGGTTTCTTTTGTTGTTCTTTTTTTACGTTTGGGTGGAGGTATGTGCTACGAGTGTTTTCTAGTTCCTAGTGCGACGGGGACGTTTTCCTGGTGAAGGAATGATAGGGTGTTACTTAATTTGGCGTATGGCTGAGGGGAGTTGTAATACATCCGGATCGTTGTGGATGGCCGTGGCATTGGCGGAGGTATCTCATTTTTTTCTCGTTACTGTGGCGAGTTTTTAATTTCAGATTTTAATTCTATATGCGAATTGTTCTTGTTTCGGTCTTCTTTACCATTAGTAACGGAAAGTTCATTTATGGCAGATGATAAAAGGTTACGTCACCCCACTAGTGCGAGGTAATTTAATTTATAACTTTGATTGATTAATGCATAAGCAGATGGTAGTAGGTAGATATTGATGGAGCAGAAGTAATCTAGATTTTGATGTAGATATGAAATTGGAACAAAGGATTAAATCTAGTCATTCGATTGGTCGGTGGAAAGAGTGTTTATTCCGATAATTTGAATCTTGCTAGTTTCGAAAGTGGCTGTTATTAATGATGCATTCAATTTGTTTACCGTTAACACTTTCGAAATTGATAATCGTGCATTTTCTTTTTGGTGGTAACGTTAATATCGTACTTGTCCGTATTTTTGAATGTTGATTAAAAGCATGATTTTTTTTTCCTTTTACAGACCTGAATTGAGGATGTGGGCGGCAGCTTGGGTAGTCATTGTGTCTGCCCTTTGCTTCAACTATGCCTACGCAATCGGGTAAGTGACTTTCTGTTGTCATTCCACATGCTTTCACCTTCGATGCCCTGGTATTCCCCAGAATATATTTAAAATCAATTCGATATATTGTCATTAGTGGAGAATTATAAAAAAACAAAACAAAATACCCAGTGTATCCCCATAAAACTTTTCCCTCGCCTTAATAGGCCCTTCTACTATTCCCAATTTCCAAGTACTGAAATGCAGTGCCGCGTCATAATGTTAATTTAAATTTATATTCCTTTGACACTTATGTGCGTCAGGTAGTAGTGAATATCAAACATTTTATTAAGCATCCCCGATTTTAAATGTATACATAGGTTGAATGTGTGCATTATCGTGGATTCCCTCCTTTGCGATGCATTTTCACGACAATAGCGTCCCCGTCACGAATCTTGAGTGGTGTTTGTCGTGACTGTTTTTTTTTTCGAAAGTCTTTGTTGTTCGACCGAGTGTGGGTGTTTACAGCCCCTTCTCTAACACACAAGAATCTTTGCAATGTTGCGAAAAGTAACTTTCGTCGCTTCCTAACATGAAATTGAAATTTTTAAACATGAATTGAACTAATAAAAGTACTACCTTGAAAATCCAGTAATTTCTGCTGCTCGGTGCTATGCCGGCGGGCGACCACGGGTAGGAACAGAGATATATGCACTTATTGTTTTTAGTATTTTATTATTATTTACACATTTCGTTTTGGTTATTCCATTGGTACTTTGACCTAAGAATACCCCTGCCCCCTCCCCCCCAACCAGGATTAAACTCTTATCAGAGCCTTTTTCTTCAAATCTCCTCATTACCCGAGCTATCTACTACACTTTTTGAAAACGAGATGATCATGTCGGGTTTCGGTTATAAATACTAATTTTTTGTACGTTTTCAATGTACAGGGTGGTCCGAAAGTCTAGTTACCCCCTACCGAAAAGTAATAATAACAATCTATAGAGGAATAATATTAAACACATGTACTGTACTGTTTTTTATAGTATTCACTTTCATTGCAGTGAAATCATGTGGCACATCTTCCATGTTATTTCCAGAATAGAATACACACGATCATGTGCCCATAGATTCTCAATCAGCCTCTCCCAAACTGAAGCTGAAGAGGCTCGTGTCAGCCATCTGAGAGAGAAAAATGAAAACAATATTAACAGAGAGAGAAGAGACTTTCGGTCATCTGAAATATAAAATTAAAACAATATTTCAAATACCAAATTAAAACAATATTTACAGGGGAGTAACAAGACTTTCGAACCACCCTGTAGAAAGTAGATATGACAGAAGCAGATTTATGGTGGCTTTTGCTGGATTCAGATCCCTGGTGCGAATAACCTTGCATTCAATTGCCACTACCTTCTCTAATTGATCTCTCCTTCGCTTCGAGTGGCAAAGAGATTGTCTGGGAATGAGCGACCATTATTGAGGTCACATTCGAAAGGTGACGAAGGGAATTTGATTTAATAATGCGAATAAAGGATAATTACTATGGGTGAAAGATGAATCTTATTCAATAATGTTATTGCGTTGGTCCCCAGGACCAGATGGTATCTCTGCTCCCTCCCACTGGGAGATTAAAGGAGAAAGCTTCGATCCTCCTACATCCTGTGTTGTAGGCATCGTCAGCGTTACCTTAAGTGGGGCCGCGCTTTCCGAGAGACTGTTCTTAGGAACCAGGTTAGATTGTATAGAGGCTGTTGCATGCTGTGATAACTTTATAGCGCCCCCCCCCCTTCCATGTGCTAGAGGTTCATGCAACAGTTAGGAACAATCCATTTGTCATATTAAGCTCCTGGACTCTCCCCTTTCCTTCCGAATTGGCTTTTCATGGTAACGGCTCGCTCCGTGCTGGAGCATCTCGTCCGGTCAAGGTTTTTCATTGGTTAGAAGCCTCCAAAGCACACGCTTCACAATACCACCTCTGTGCGCACCCTGTATACACCCTGCATTCTCATAAGGAAAAATGTCAAACGGGGTTTTCTTCCTCGAATTTAAAGCCGGCAAGGGGTATTGCGCTGTAAAGCCTGTTACACTTTGTACTCGGGAAAGCTTCACGTCCTCCCCGCTTGAGTGTAAATCAGAGAGGCCCTCAAACTTGCTTGCCATGAACACTGATGCGGTCTGGGAAAGTTGTTGGTGCGCTTCCTCCTCGCTCCCTTTCAGCGCTACTTTACCTTTTTATTAGTATTATCATTCTTCTTATTATTTGGTAGTAGTATTTATTAGTATTATTTTTTTTATATTATGATTTAGTATTTATTATTATTACACAAAAAATCGGCCATACGGGCTTTTTGCGCTAGGCCTAGCAGCGCGTTGTTAACTTCGCTCACAAAATTGATTGATTTCTCTGTCTCAGTCGAGGAGTTTAGGTCGGTAGATTAGGTTTCTCTTCGGCAACCTCATCGCCGTGGGCCTAACTACTATTCCTAGAACGTTTGGCAGTTTTCCACGCCCACCGCTCCCGTGGTGGTCAGCCGAGGGTCTGACTACCCTCAAACAGAATCGTTATGCCCTATAAGCGCGGCCCGAACGATTTCACTGTCAATTTCGTCGAGCTAGGGTTATAATAAGGTTCGAAGCACGCCCGCCGCTCTTCCTGGCGTGTATACGTGTCTTCACTTAACGGGAAAACCTCTCTAGCAGAGGTGTGGAAGCGAGTCAATAGGTTTAGAGCAAGTTCTCCAGGAGAATTGGGTCATAATCTCGGATCCCGCTTCCGTGGCAGTCTCTTTCGCGACCGCTTTTTCTCCATTCTCTAGGTGGGATGCGCGTCGTGATATCGCTGAAGGCCGCTGCCTGGACTTTACTTCCAGAAACGGAGAACCCTTCAATGACATGTTTACAATGAGTGAATTGCGTTCTGCTCTAGCTTCGTTCGTGGACACCGTCCCTGGTCCAGACGATGTCACCTGTACCATGATTTGATACATAGGTGTGCTAGACATGTCTTTTCTGTAAGATTTGTTCAACAGAATCTGGGTAGAGGGTATCCTCCCAGACTCCTGGCGCATAGCCACTGTGCTCGCTTTTCGAAAACCGGGGAGAGATCACTCTACCCCGGCCGGTGGAGTGAGTCTTAATCATCTCCTAGGCCTAAGGGTGCAGGGGAGTCCCTCTCACCCCCTTCTCTGGAGGCGCCCTTGGGTGCATCCCTCTTTCCATCGGCAGTCCCTCCTTTTCTTCCAGAGGGAATTGCCAAGAAAGCACGCAGGCGGCCCAAAATTGACTGCTCCCGATGGGAGCGCTTTGATAGGACCAACCCCCTTAGGAGGGGCAGGGTCCGTCAGTCCGTGCCCCCTAACGTCCTGTATCTCTCGTAAAGTCTGCAGGGGGTCACTGTACGTGCCCTCTCTTCCCTGACACGGATGCCGTTTCGCCTGCGGACAAAGAGACAAAAGGTAGCTCGAGGGCGATCCAGGATGTCTTTGAGGAAGGGGGGGGCGAGGCACATGGATCCCCCCCGTTCTGAGATTGACTTGGTCCATGAGGTGACCGAGCCCCAGATGGTAGGATATTCCATGGTGTCGAGCCTCGGCTCGGTACCAAGCCCCGAACCCGAATCCCCCTCCCCCCCTGTGTAAAGTCCTCCTAGGAAGTCTCGAGACCTTACAAGGAGAGGAGGAATCTCCTCCTCCGGTTGCTGCCCCCTATGACAGCCAAGACCTCTATTTCAGAGAATGGTGCTGAGGCCATTCCATCTGGCCTAGGAGCTCCTGCCGGAGGAGGGGATAAGCGTGTTTATTCCCTGCCCTCCTCTCCCGAAAAGAAAAGAAATAGAAAGATAAAAAAAAACTCGGAGCTCCTACCCCTCAGTCTGAGCCACGGTGACGGACGGGGCCGCTGCCGTTTCTGTATGCAACCGTCTCTCGGACGGGAGCCTTTTGTCGAATCCCTCCGAGGCGGCCATTATTAGTGCCCTTCGGACACTTGATGACACGCCGGTAAGTGTGACGTCACACTCTACCATGAACTTCGTGAAAGGAGTGGTTTATGCGAGGGAACTCATGGACTACTCCATAGATGACATCACCTTAGAGCTGGCCGACCATGGAGCGGTCAAGGTCGAACGTGTGATGAGAAAACAGGGAGGATCTTCGAGATGACCCACCTCTATGCTCTTCGTCACGTTCGACTGTGACAAGGTCCCTGTATCGGTGCGTGCCGGTTGGTATCGCTCCCACGTGAAGGAATTCGTGCCACTGCCGCGGAAGTGCTACTAGTGCCACAGCTTCGGCCATTCGAATCGCTCCTGTAGACGCGCGAAGTCAGGTATACCCGAAGTCTGTAAGTTGCTCCAAGGCCACAAACGAAAAGGCCAAGCGTTTCATTTGCAGAGAGCCGCACCCCACTTCTTCGAAGCAATGTGGTGCGTATCTCATTGAGAAGGAAATCCTAGCCGTTCAGGCCCAGGATCATCTCTGAATTCGCGAGGTTAAAGATTTGGTCCGCTGCCTGGGACATCCTATGCCTTAATGCTAAGAAAGACTCGCTCTCTTTCTGTCCCCTCCAGGCCTACGAGAACGGTCGTTTCCGCGCCCATTCGGAAGCCTTTTGCGAGTTCTACTTACACCGGGCGTTATCCTGGTAGAGCTGGCAGCATAAAGTGTTCAGAACCAGCCCCGGCTAAAACCAAGGCTCCTCCAACTTCCCCCAATATGACTGTTTCCCGTAAGGCTAACGGCCACGCGCCTACACCGAGTCGTTAAGACTCACAGGAGGTAACACTCAGGAAGTTGGTCGTGAGGTTGGTGAGGTTTCTAAAGCTTCCCCCGAAAGGAGGACAGCACTAAAGAAGTTTGGGCCTCTACGCCTACACTCAGTGGTAGGCTGGATGGCTCGGAGAGGGTGGATCCTTAAAAAAGAGGGACCCCCGCCTCCGAAGCCGCTTCACCTGCCTAAGGTTTCGAGGCTGAGGGAGGAAAAGACTCGCATGGCGACCCCAACCTCCCATGATAAGTTCTCGAAGGCGACAACCCCCTTCAGCTCATTGTCCGGCAAACAGCACCCGAAGTTCTGCCTCCGGAAGCGTAGGCCATTTACATGTGGGTCTTCTCTTTGAAGAGTCCCCCCCCCCCCTCCCGCATCTCCCCTAAGCTAGGCCAGGAGTGCATAGTCCTTCAATGGAATTCCCGTGGATTCCGGGTCAACTCGGAGGAGCTGCGGAGGCTCGTCTCCTCCCGTTAGCCATCTTCTTGCAGGGACAATCCTGGGCACCTGCCTCCTGCCCACCCTCCCGGGATATAAGCGTTTTGCGACCCCACCACCACGGGATGGGGGCTGGGCGAGAAGATGCGTGATTTACAGCAACCCCCTTTTTTCTATTGATTGGTCGCAAAGTTTTGAAAGAGAAAGTGTTCAAAATGACAGGGAAAAAAGGTCCAGCTGCACTCAAATATACATGTGCGATATGCCAGAATGATAAGTGGTGCGTGGACTTCCCGGAAGGATGTTTTTCGAAATGCCACCCGGGAAGTATATGCACCGACTGCATCCTTAAAGGAGAGGTCCGAGAGGCAGTGGCATACTGCAATGAATTCGAGGATCTCTTCACAACCTCTGAAGAAAAATATAGGGCGCTGGAAAGTCAAATACAGACCCTATAAACGCAGCACGCGCTTCAGATTCGGCGTCTCGAGGAAAAATCCTAGAGCTAGCGTCTAAACTAGAGGCCCAGTCAGCTCAAGCTCGAGACGAAAGTCCCACTGACTTGGGTAGTTCCGCCGATGTGACTCCAGCCCAAGGAGGTGAAACTGCATTGGCAGTCCCACTTCAGCCATGCGAAGCCAATGAGAAGAAGAAAAAGAAGAAAAACGACCTTAATGCAGCTCACCCCAGTGTAGAGGATTCGAGCGTTACTGGTGCGCAAGGGAAAGTGGAAAGAGAAGAAGAGAAAAGAGAAACGGAAGAGAAAACAAATGAAAACGAGAAAAATAAGAAGAAAATGTTGAAATGTAGAGATACAAGAGGAAAGCGGCAAGTCGCTTCCGAGAGGAAAGACTAAGTCGCCTGCAGGCAAATGTGCCCTTATTGGTGATTCTCAAGCACGGGGCCTGCAGTCCCTGCTAGCGGCCCGCCTTCGCACTAGTGTGAAGGTAAGCTGCCTGCCAGGATGTGGTAACCACCACATCAGAGTAGAGGCTGATAAATCACAGATTTCTGAGAGCTCAGTCGTTGCTCTGATAGTCAGTGGAAACGACCTCAACCTGTGAGGAGGTAGGGTAGGCCCTACAGATAAAATCCTCCACACGGTCATGGGTGCTGTGGACGACTGTGGGCTGAAAACCAGCAAGCGTGTGGTAGCCGGGATGCTCCCGAGGAGAGGTCCAACACGGACCGCTCACTCGATGAATGTCTCTTTGAACCGGCGCCTGGCAGATTTGTGTACGGCAGAGGGGGTCTTTTTTGTGGACCCGTACCGCACCTTTTATGGTAGAAATGATCTCTACCAAAGGGATGGGGTACATCTTTCCTTTAAAGGAAAGGCCTTTCTGTCGAACATGATCCAGGATGTCGTAGAGAGGACCCAAAGGAGTATCCGGCCCAGAGTGAGGGCGGACGTACGATAGTACGCCCGTGTAACTCCAGGAACGACCTCAGAGGTCGCAAAAAGGGGTGCCTCGCCAACAAACAAGCCGGGAAACGGAAAAGCGTAGGGAGTCCTACAGTCGGGGACTCCCTGAAAGTTCTTCTGTTCAATGCGAGGTCAATCAGGAACAAGTTTCCTGAGCTCCGTGGCCTCGTAGCGACGGAAGAACCCGAAATGGTAGCCATAACAGAATCGTGGATAAAAACCTCAAGCCGAGACTTTGAAAGCGAATTCACTGTTCCTGGCTACCAACTCTTCCACAAAGATAGGCCAGACAGAGAGGGTGGCGGTGTAATGTTGTAAGTCAAGGATACAATCAAATCTACGAACTCTAACATTATATCCGATCACGAGCTCCTAGGCGTTTACCTAGAGATAGCTCCTGTCAGATACAGGACCCTGGTGCTTTACAGACCCCCTTCCCAACCCGTTGAGAAGAACAGAGAACTGTACCAACTGCTGGGTGAGCTTGTTCAAGGCAGTGTGTGCATCGTTATGGGTGACTTCAACAGACAAGTTGACTGGGAAACCAGACCAGCCTGTGGCGAGAGCGCGCTACTCCTGGAGTTCGCCAGCAACGAGTTCCTTACTCAATGGATCGGAGAACCGACGAGAGGAGACAATATCCTCGACTTGGTCTTCACCTCTGAGGATGTCTTTGTAGGCGAAGAGCTCGGTGGCAGTGATCTCCAGCTAGTTAGATTTTCCGTCAAGATCCTGAAGGTAAGGTCTGTTGCCAGTCAATCAAGGAAACTTGACTTGATAAAAGCAGACTTTGCAAGCCTTCGTGCTAGGCTGACTGATGTAAGGCTAGCGGTATGCGAAGAGGTTTAGGATTCGTGGAACAATTTCAAAAATAAATTCATGAGTCTTCAATCAAGTTGCATCCCTCTGAAATGCCTCCGTCGGTCTCTTGTTCAACCAAAGTGGTTTAATCGAGAAATCGGCCAACTGCTTAGGGAGAAGAGAAATGCGTACCGGCGATCGAAGATCTAGGGTGCCTTTGACGAGTACCGGAGGCTAGCCAGGAGAGTGAAGTCCAGCATAAGGGCGGCTAAGCGTACTGAGTAACTCTGAGTAACTCTGAGTGGCGAGCCTCTGCAAGGAGAATTCCAAGGAGTTCTTCGGCTATGTAAATAGCCGTAAACCAATCCATCATAGGATTGGGCCCTTAGTGGACGAGGAGGGTGCATTAACTCACTCAGATGCAGAAAATGCTAACCTTCTCAATGACTACTTCTCCTCAGTGTTTACTAAAGAGTGTGGTCCCATCCCCCAGCCCACGGATTCCTACTCGGGGGAAAAGCTGGAGGCAATGGACTTCACCGAAGGAGAAATAAAGAAAAAGATCGCTGACCTAAAGACGAATAAGTCCCCTGGACGGGCGGGTTTCTATCCAAGGTGTTGAAGGAAGTGTGCGATGAAGTATCACGACATCTGTGCGCTATCTTTAACATGTCAATCCGGACCGAATGCGTTCCTAGAGACTGGCGTGAGGCGGAGGTGACTCCGATCTTCAAGAAAGGAGACCCCAGCCATCCGTCAAACTACCGACCTATCAGTTTGACTTCGATAGTCGGTAAACTAATGGAAAGCATCATGGTGGACAAAATAACGTCGTATTTAGAGTCAAACCTGCTACTAACGAGTTCCCAGCACGGCTTCCGAAGACAACGGTCATGCCTGACGAACCTTGTGGAATTCTTCTACTTCGTTTTCAGTGAGCACGATCGGGACAAGGCGGTGGATGTGGTGTACTTAGACTTTCAGAAAGCCTTTGATAAGGTACCACACCGCCGCCTTCTCCGGAAAGTGGGAGCGCTGGGCATAGACGGAAAAGTAGCCGGCTGGATCGAGAACTGGCTAAGTGGCAGACGGCAACGGGTGGTGGTGAATGGGCAGGCTTCTGAGTGGGTGCCCGTTACTAGCGGGGTACCTCAAGGTTCTGTCCTGGGACCACTATGAACGTTGCAAAGGATGGAAATACTGCCTGCCTGCAGGAAGATCTTGGGAAGATTGAGGAGTAGTCGGACACGTGGCAAATGCCTTTTAACGTGGGGAAATGCAAAGTAATTCATATCGGCCACAGAAACCCCCAATCTCATTATATCCTTAAGGGCACTGCTCTTGAATTGAGTGACACTGAGAAGGACTTGGGTGTTACTATCACTAGCGACCTCAAGTTCTCGAAACAGTTCTATTGAGGCAGAGAAGAAAGCCCCAAGGATGTTAGGCTACATAATGCGCCAGTTTGGATACCGTAACAAGGAGATAGTACTTTGTCTGTACAACTTCCTCGTTCGGCCGCACCGTGAGTATGCCGTACAATTTTGGAGTCCTTCGTTTCGAAAGGTCATCGCTAGGTTGGAACGCGTACAAACTAGGGCAACCAAACTGATTTCCTCTATCCGACATAAAAGTTATGAGGATAGACTAAGGGAATTAGATCTGTTCTCGCTGGAAACCCGTAGACTGCGTGGTCAGCTCATCGAAGTTTTCAAAATACTTCGAGGGTTCGACAATGTTGACTACCGGGATATTTTCACACTGAGTGAGAACGGAACGCGCAATCACGGCTTCAAACTTGAACTGAAGCGTTACAACCGTAATCTGTGTGGAAATTTTTTCACCTACAATATCTGCGGTAAGTGGAACGCACTTCCAGTGGAAGTTGTCAACAGTGAATCTGTTGACCAGTTCAAGTCAAGACTAGACAGTCTTGAAAAATGGCCGTTTAGGGACGCATAACAATTGAGCAGCCATGTGCCTGCTCGATTGCTAGTCCAAAGGTACCCTCTTGAATGGACCGTAAGGTCTCCTTGGGTACTTCCTTTCCTCCTTACTCCGTTACTCTTGATGGAGCACTCGCCTGCACCTTACTGCGACCACTGCGTTGTCCCCAGACTGTTCAGCACATTCTTGTTGAATTTCCCCGTCTGGGTGATCTTCGCGCACGTTACCTGTCTCGAGCGGGGTCGCTACCGCTTGTCCCTTGTACTAGGCACTAGTTCGTATACACAGACTTGTTTACTATACGACTTTTTTGGAGGCAGCTGGCCTCCGCCACTTTATTTTACTTTTCCCGGCGCATGTTTCTGCGCCGGGAGATGTCGAGCCTACCCTCGAGGTCGGAGCCCACTTCCTTGTTGCCTTTTTGCTTTTTTTGTTTTATCCTTGTTATTTGTTATGTTTTTATAGTCTAATAGTAGGCTTTGCTGAAGTACGGCGACTTAGGCCACAAGTAGGGGGTCGCCAGATCGGTTCCTAAATATTTTTTTTTTTAAATGGAGAAGACCTCTGATACCGCATGGCGATACGGTATCATGGAGACTGCACACGATGGAAACGAGGAGACTCCTCCCAATCTCTATTTCTGAATTTTTGCGAGAGCGTAGATTCCGCGTACGGGTTGGGGAAACCCTCTTCGGCCCAATGGAAAAGGAAGAGGGTGTCCCGCAGGCAAGTGTCCTCAGTGTCGCACTCTTTGCCCTGAACATCAACGGCATCACCTCAATCCTGCCGGAAGCTTTTCTCGCTACTCTCTACGTGGACGCACTTTCGATCTCTCTTGGTACGGCCCTGATTCTACATCTGGAGTGTCGACCCCAACAAGCATTGAACTGAGTGTCTCACTATGCTTGAAGTGCACAGGCTTTGGTTTTCTTTGGCCAAGACTAAGGTGGTGCACTTCTGTAACGGCTACTCCCTGACCCTGACTAGTTTAAATAAGATTCGCCCGGAAGTGGTAGACTCTAAAATGTTTCCTCGTTTTTGTATTTGACCGACGCTTCACCTGGGAGGCTCATATTCGCAAGCCTTAGGGTCTCTTGTACCCGCACCATGGATATTCTTCGTTCCGTGACGTTTAGCACTGGGGCGCTGATAGGGCTACCACCTTACTTTTTATCGATCCTTTGTTCCTTCGAAGCTCGACTACTGATTCGAGTTTTATGCAACCGCAGCCGAGGGTGTATTGCAGATGGTGGACTCGATACACCGCACCGGCCTTCGCCTTTCGCCCGTTCCCCATTGAGAGCCTACTTACCGACGCTGGAGAGATGCCACTCGCTCTGCGCCGCGCACAGTGCATTATTCGCCTGTACGCGCGAGCCGGGCTCCTCCCTCATTCGCCAACAGGTTTCGCTGCATCCGCAGCTGATCTCGACGGTGCCTATGCCGCCGAGAGAGGCCAGTCGTTTTAAGCCCTTTGAGTTTAGTGCTAGGAAATTCTTTCGAGCGCTTAGTATAGCTCTGGGGGCGGTGGCGCCCCTGGTTCTGTCCAGGACGACACCCTCGAGGGTACCACCTTTGACTGTTTGTCGCCACGCCTCTGCTTCCAAACCTTGTAGAGCGCCGAGAGGTATTACGTTCGGCCTTTTTGGAGCACACTCCGTGTCACGCCGGAACCGTGCCATTGTATACGGATGGATTAAGTCCCAACAGGGGGTCGGTTTCCACGTCGTATCCCCTCTATTTGAAGTCAGTCGGGCTCTGTCAAGCGCTGAGTGTCTTCACGGCCGAGTTGATTGCAATACACCGCTCGGTATTGGAGATAACGCGACGTTCCCGTTTCGGAGACCGGATTGTGACTTATAACAACTCGCAAAACACCCTGAGTGCTCTTGGGGCTTTGGAATCTCCGCGTCCCCTGGTTCGCGATATTCGTGACGCCACGGTTTTGACGAGCCGGGCCGATGTCGAGATTATCTTCTGCTAGGTTCCTGGAAATGTGGGAATTGCGGGGACTGAGGGCCGCCAAAGAGTGCTCGAGGACTGGACGACTAGACCAGTGTTTCGCTCTTCCTCACACCGATTACATGGCAATAATACGGGCATCCCTCCGGGCTGCCTGCGCGGTGCACCTTACTGCGATGACTGTGTTGTCCCCCAGACTGTCGGGCACATTCTCGTTGAATGTCTCACTCTGGGTGATCTTCGCGCTCGTTACCTGCCCCAGTACCGGGACGAGGGAGATCGCTACTTTTTTTAAGTTGTTGGCCTCCCATTCTATTTTCCTCTTTATTGTAGGTCGTATGTTCCTGCGCCAGGGGTGAGGTGGGCCTACCCCTGACGCTTGAGCTCGCTTCCTTCTTGTTGCCTTATCTTGTTTTCTGTTTTTATTTGTTGTTTCTGTTCCTCTTTTAGCCTATCTTAGCCTTTGTTTCTTTTTTATATTTGTTATTTACATAGTTATTTGTTTTTTTATCTAGCCTAGTCGTAGGCTGTTCTGATTACGGCGACTTGTGCCCTAGGAGACGGTCGCCAGATGGGTTCCTAAAATAAATATTTTTCGATTTCTTTTTGTGCGGACCAGATGCCACCTCTGGGGCGTCTATGCTCCAACAGGCATAGAACCGCATATTTGGGTATGCAAAAGCGCGCAGTTTTCGGTCTTTTTTGGCGAAGACTAAGGTGGTGCACTTCTGCGCCCAGCCACGGGGCCACTCCGACCTGGACTTGTTCCTAGACGTGGTACGCCTGGAAGTGTTGGACTCGCACTTTCCATTGGTCTTGTTTTCGACCGACACCTCAGCTGTGAGGGTCATATTGGCAGCATTAGGGTCCCTTGTATCCGCGCCATGGACTTTCTTCACTCCGTAACGTTCAGCGCCTGGTGCGCTCATAGGGCAACTACCTTACTTTTCTATCGATCCTTTGTTCGTTCGAAGTTTGACTGCGGATGCGAGCGAGTTTTATGCATCCGTAGGTGAAGGTGTATTGCTTTGTCCCTGTTGATTTGGTGGTTAAGGAATATGTATATTTAAATAGATCAAACGAATAAACAAACATAAATGATTTCCCTCCCAGAATATACCTAATGCTCTATTCACTCGTCTTCCTCAAATTATCAAATTGGGATAAAGAGCAATTTGTATACGTCTAATGACAACAGGGAGCCTTAATTCCTACTCAGACCTGTCAACTCATTGCTATAGACCCAATAAGCTTTTCGTGTACTGCCAAGGTGTCGCCAAGTTTACATTCTCAACTATCTAAGTAACATTAGTGTCTCCTCGTATTCTAGTTTACAGCTGAAAGATAAGGTGAGAAGATACGAAATCGCTCGTGTCCTTGAAATAAAAATTCAGGTCTCGCAATGCTTTTGTTACTTGGATTAACTGGGAACACGATTGAGTAAGCAGGCCTATTGAGAAAGCCCTATACGGAGAGAAAGGATCATTTTTGAAAGGTCGGGCAAACTCGCAAAATATGTTGACCTCTCTGTACACCATAGTCTGTGTTGCGTTTGACTTCCCATGTATAATGAGCAAGATGGTTCTCACGAGCATTTCATTCATTGCTGTGATTGGTTAAAAGACAGAAACTTTTTGCAAAAATTCAGGCTGGGTCGAAGGTAGATATAAAGTTTTTCGTTATCGATCCATTAGTTTTTCTTATTCACAGGGAGTAAATCTCTATTTGGAAAATAAAAATCATACCATCTTTTTATTTTTAAAAAGAAAACTAAGTTTACCTAGGCCATAAAGTTATAGAAAGTGCTAAAGTTAGGGTGGGTGAAAGAGTTAGAAGGGACATTCCCCAGGAACCTCTTGGGCCTGCTGGGGACCATGAATGATCGAGCCTCTTGAAATTGCCTCCGTTTCTTAAGCCAAGTTACTTCATGAAGGAACGGCTAGCCAGAAATAAACCAGTCATTAGGGCATGTCGTTTTATTCGCGGCAAGACAAAGGGGTGGTTAAGTGAATAAGACAGGAATTCTGAAAATTATGCTAGCATCTTCCGAAATAACTGATCTCCAATAACGTACGCGAGGCAGGGAAACTAAAGTCCAGTCCATCACCTGAGGACAGGAGTCTTATCTGGAGATCTATTACGATAGATGATTGATAGATTTGTAATAAAATGTAGAATAATAAGAGTTGTTGAAGTTGCAGAAATCGGTAGTAAATAAAATGAAGATGTACAGAGTTGGAGGCCACCACGTTTCTGCCGTTTCAATGGGTCTTTCTTTCTTCTCGAAAGTGCTTCAGTGTGGCGACGTACCTTGGGTGGATTCTGCATGGCCTTTTTATTTGATTGCCTAGAGTTATGGGGTCAAGTAAAGATAGTCCCTCCTAAGACAAAATGGAGGGATTAACTTTACATGGTTAATTGGGTTAGGGATGACCTTTACTTGGTAAAATGGGAGGTATACGAGGTTATGATATCGTCATTTTAAAGCTACTGGAATAAGCATAAACTAAGAATTAAACGCATGCGAGGATGTAAGAGAGAAATGCTAAACTCTTATCCACATGAATTTATGTGGCTTGAAAGACATAAATACAATGTTTTCAATGATTTTTGCGATCCGATTGCCAGCCAATACCGTTTTAATTAAGTTATTAAAATTTCAATTCTAGAGTTCTACAAAGTTTACATTTTTTATTGTTTTAAAATAAACTTTCTAACGTATGTTCCTAAATATATTGTTATTTTTTTTATTTTAGCCTTGGGAGGGATAGCTTTACTAGTGTAACTTTGGGAGGGATGATCTTTACTTGGTAAAATGGGAGGGACTATCTTGATCAGTTATGAACGGCATTTTGACTGGCGAGTACTAGTTGGGGTGCAAACATAGTTGTATGGGAGCTTGCGTGATTTCATAAATAATCGATTGCTCTAGTCTATGCTTGTCATGACTAAATGTAGGCTTCGTTTTTTACGAGTAATTGTATGGGGGTGCGTCGAAGGTAGTATTGATGTCGTTGAGATGAAAATCGCAGGGCCAAATGGACGTACACTTGTTTCAGAAAGTATTCATACATCTACGTAACACCACAATATTTCACTATAGTCCATGAACCGTTTATTACAGCGTGACGAAATTTCAAGTAATTCAGAGAAATTTGTCAATAGACGCACACAAAATGTCAAAAAATTTGATTGACTAAAGGAATAATAAAAATACGAAAATTTGTAATCGAGAAGTATTCATTTGTTAGTTAGTTAGTCGACGCCAATCCTTCCTTGATCTTGGAGGATCCCCGACCGGGTAATGAAATCTACATAAAGGGTCATTATGACAATCACTAGTCGGCCTGAGGGCCCCAGGAGCCGATCCTCTTTTGGGAAGAGGTGCCAGGAAGTATTATGTTTTGACACCAAACAGCATTTAGGTGGAAGCCTTCGTCACCTCGGGGGAAGGGATCTGTTCCGCGTCAGAGGTATGTGGATATAGATACCCATCGGCAGGATTCCGTGGAACAGAGAGCGTGTTTTGAAGAAGGGAGAGGAAGGAAAGCAGTAATTGAGAAGTGTAAGATCTACCCACCCGAATACAGCGGTGAGCACAGCGCGTCCACCAGTCGATAGCCAGATCTCTACGTGCGCTGACGTTTGTGTCCGCTCTTGTCGGGATCGAACTCGGTACCGCGACGTTGGGAGACCAACGCCGTATCCACTCGGCTAGTATTCATTTGTCTTGCTCATTGCAAAACTCTCTAATTCATCGATGTTTTCCGGGTGTCCTGCAATGGACGCCGACCTTCAGTTCATGCCATTAAATTTCTCTCGGGTTCTGGCGAATGAAATCGCCATTCCAAAAAGCTTATGTTGGCTTCCTTCAACTCGGAAAAAAAAAACAATTTAGATGTATGCTCGCGGTCGTTGTCTTGTTTAGACGCATCTTCTTTCTAGGCCAAGCTTGCGAACTCTTCATATGATCTTCAAATATCTTTCTCTAACTTATTCCTCGTTCCGTTGATGCGCTGAAGTGTACCAACGTCTGTTGCACAGAAACTTTCATAACATAATAGATCGACCTCTGGAGGGACTTTTGGGGGGAAGACCAGCCTCGCCACTTATAAGACAAGTATACGCGACATTATTTGACCGAACAACTTAATCTTTGCCTCATCTGACCACAAACCTATGGCTCTAAAATTGAAATCTTTCTCCAAATTATCGTTGGCCTAGTCCAGACTGTCTTTTGAATGAATATTTTTCAATAATGGTGTCTTCCTCGGACGACGTACATGCATTTCTGATTTAAGCAATATATTAGATACCGTTTTCAAACTACCATTGACTCTCTCCTCTCATAATAAATCATCTATCTTCCTTCTAGTCATCTTTGGGTTACTTCTAAGAGATCTAAAGTTTCTTGAACCGATAGAGATTTACAGTTGTATCCAATTCCTTCATCTTTCTATTTACTGACTGCACTGTAGATTAAGATATTTGGTTCTTAGATTTGAATTTCGTAATTCTAGATTTGATCTCTAAAGGCACTCACTCCCTTTTGCATTGGTTATAGAATAAAACTGTCGCGTTTACGATGCCGAAGGAATGTTTTTTTGAACCTAGACCATTTATGAGTACTTGGTATGTTTGGAAACTCATAATTTAATAATAAATTAACATATGGATGCGAAAATATCATATACATGCTTATTTGGTTGTGAATTTTCCTGAATGGCGTTAGTATTTTATTTGTCTATTAAACTTCTTGACATTTTGTGTGTCTAATAAATGTGTACGTTCCGAACGATGAATGCTGGTATTATGTACGGTTCCCGATCCTTGTGGGAAGGAAGTGGTATTAAGTACAGTCGATTTACTCTTTAACGAACGTGCTTGGGGAGCAGTAAGGTCGTTTCTTTAGAGTATACCTGTCTTGTTATCCCTGTAGTTGTCAAGGGGTCTTCTCCGACCGTACAGTTAACGCGTGTGTTAATGTGGCCTACACACTCATTCACAGTTATCGACGGTTTGTTTTCCCAGCTGCATTTGGTTTTTCGGGCCTTTGGCCATATCGCGAGAATATTTCATCATAGTTTGGGGTCAATGTGATTGATTAGAGATCTTTGGTACTCCTAAATGTCACTCTGGGGTCACAGAATCCCAACTACATAACCTACATCCCCTTAGAGGCCCTCTAAATGGAGCCAGGGTTGCGGTGTCTACTAGATACTAGTGTGGAGTCCAAACTAATGCCAGTATTTTCATCTGGAATGAACTGAGGGGACAAGATGATTGTCGGGTATCAAACCCGAAACCATGGGTTCTATAGCACGCGACCATGGGACCTCCCCCAGGGGTATTTAGACCCCAAATTTGATTTAATGAATTAAATGGGAGTTTTTATCTCCCGATTTAAAAATATTTGCAGATTTTTCTGTTAAAAAAACAACGGGGGCATTTGTCATAAAAAGGGTTGTAATGTGAGCTTATAAGAACTGAAAATGAGAGGAAGTTATATAACCCGAGTAGTGTAGAGATGAGACTACCTGCAGCGCCGGGGTCCGGGAAGGTGCGCAACTCTCCCCAAGGGGCAATAATAATAATTCCATTGATGAGGATAATAGAGATGGTAATTGATAATACTGATTGAAATGGAAGCCTTGAAGCCGATCTCCCAAAGGGGGGTTTATTCCCCTCCCCCTCAGTTCCTCTGACGATTCCCTCGTTGGTTGTCGCCATGAGATCGTCAAAGCGAAAAGAAGCGTCGTAACGTTGGCGAGGTTCGAACCCACCGACTCCGCTCCCCGAGCTAACAGATTTACTCAACTTGGCTATCCACGATTCTCGCCCCCCCCCCCCATCATCCTTAAATAAAGCGACCCGCTAAGAGCTGGTCCGGATGTAACCCCGCATTGGACTATGCCCCCCACCCTGGTCTAGAGCAACCCAAGTAGCCCCTTTTCATTGTGGGTGTATTTACTGCATACATGGTTTTAGTTCCCCCCCCCCCCACACACACCAACCCACCCACACCCATTCCTGTCGTCTGTGCCTCTGGTATTCGACTTGGGCTATGTACTTTCTACATTTTCATTGACCCTAACTTAACCGCTGTCTTTACGATCCCCTTTAATCTAAAATCTTGTCAGAAATGCCTTTATTGGTTTTCTGACTCCTTAATACAAACCCCTAACCTTTTAGCGGTGTATTTTTTCCCAAACCTTTGGGAATGACGAATAGAGAAAAATGGATAAATGGTTAAAATCGTGTAATAAATGGGTTAATGGTAATGGCTAGGGGTGCTGAGAGGTCGGACTATAAACCTCCTGGAACAAGTTTTTACAAGTAGAGGTACTAAATAGTTCGAACTTGTAGTACTTCACCGCCCAAACCTCGCTGACGCTGTATCCTAGCAACGAGGTGATGCAAGTCTTTCGACACCTGGCGGTTGCCATGGCGCGCAGAATCGCCCATAAACAACCGCTTGATGAAGAACGGTAATCTTCGCTGCTCACCCCATTTGGGTTCAGTTGACGGCCGGCTGTAATGAGAAGGGCGGATCCCCCTGGGATTAGTGCAATTATAGGAGGGTAAGGGTTGTTTTGATTTAAAACTAATAAACAAAAAAATAACGAGGGTATATCCCGTCGAAAATTTGTAAGGAAAGATCTGTAAAGAAAGGGGGGGGGGAGTAAGTTAAAATGTGATGAAGATATAGCGGATGTTGGGTCCTGGCTTGCATGCTATCTTGCAGATGGACACCACAGGGGCGTATCCTAAGTAGTCCGTTAAACTTAGTACCTCTGAAGGAGCCGCACGTACCCCCAACCCGAGTGCAAATTAAGGAAGTCACGTTACTGAATTGACTCGACGAGGCCTGGGCGAAGCTGTGGTGCGCTTCCTCCTCGTTCCCTCGCAGCGCTTCCTTCTGTTCCCAAGAAACTAGAACTCTGTGTCCTGCGCTTTGAGGCGCGATTAATGGGAAAATCAGTTTTGCCCCAATAAGCCCTCCCCTTCGTGTAATGGGCGACTACCTCCCTCCGGCCCTTCTTGGTTCCATAAGGCTGTACCGCTTATGGCTGACGGGGTTTTCTTGCCTTGTCTCCCAGGACGATGTAAAGTCTCCGATCCCGTTTCTGTGTCTGCGACAACGGAACTTCAGATCCCGGCCGTCCTATCGAGGATTAATACGACCAAGTAAGCAAATCCACACTGAGGTGCTGCCTCTCGAGCTGTTCAGTTGAGAACTTCGGCCCTTGGCGATCGACCCCAGTGTTGCCAAATGTTTTAAAGGTAAACGCGCTAGATCGTGGTCCAAAAGGCGCTAAAAGGCGCCAAACTTGTGTTAAAACGCGCTAGAATCAATTTTAAACGAATGAATGTAAAGCAATTTACGTTTAATTTACTCGGAATCCAAGATTTCTAAATCACTGCTCTCTTCCAAATCGCCATAGTCGCCTTCGTCATCTTTTTCTTCCGAGGTCGAGGCTTCGTGTACATTCATCGTTCCAATTTTCCGCAAGATGTCATTTGGCACTTTATAATTAAAGCAGCATTTATCACTACGATTTCGACCATATTTTACGGCTAAAATTTCTGTAAATGTTTTTAAATTCATGCGGTTGCGCAATTTTGAATGAACAATGTTCATGACACTAAAGAGTCTTCCACATCGGCATTGGAATGCGGCAAAATAAGTAGTCAATGTTAAATCAGAGTTCTTTGAACGGATTTTCCCCCACAAAATCCCTATGCAAAGAAACTTCTATCCAGAATGAAATGGTGCTCGAAACTTGAACCCAGGATACATTCCGTAGGTGGTTCCATTGAAAATCTATTTTAGTTATGGTCTTATCATTTTCATAAATGTTTCGCAAGGTCTCCAATTGGAGGTTTGATGGGTTTAAGGCAGTCAGTTGTACTAAAAATTTTCATGGATTCTAGAACTTTTATATTATCTGGTAGTCGCTGCTTAATTTGCTGTACAAGCTCAATGACTAATTTAATGAATCTTTCACGTATTTCGTTTTCTGCTTGTTGTGGAAAGTTGCATTGCGAGAATTCATTTTCAAACTGATAACAGAGATAGGGTTTCGGGTCTATAAAATCCCGAAGACAATCATCTTGCTGATTTTTTTTTTCCTGGTATTAAAATCATTGAAGTAATAGAATTTATCAGAAATTGGAGATCCCTCAATAATTTTGTCGGATCTTGTATTTGCGCCTAAAAAAAATTATTAACCCTTTAAACTTGAGGAAATATTTGTTTCAGAAACACCAGAAAACAAAGTTTTTCTTGTCGTTGAACAAAGAATATAGAGTTTCAACGGCGAAGCATCTTTCTTCATTCTTTGTTATACTGAAATGGCAACGCAATTAAGCCCATTGTTCCAAAATTCTTGAAACGGCAACTTCTATTGAGAGCCATCTGGTCGGACTAAGCGAGACGAGTTTTAACGGTAAATTAACGGTAAAGCACCTTATATTTTGCTTGACGGACAGAGGAATGCGAAAACTAGTTATTATAAGTTTCCTTAATCATGAAGTCTAAATGCCTAGGTGAGCATTCGGCTGCAGCAGGAGACACTGCAAGTTGAAGAGAATGACAAATGCATTTGATCAAAGTCAAATGAGGAACTTCTCTTTTTAAGAGTGCATAAGACGCCATTGTAAATTCACGTCATGATGGAGGCGTTTTCAGTACCAAATCCAACCAAGTTCTTTAAATCAACGGAATGTTCTTTTAAGCTTTCCTTAATTGCACTGTAAATTGCTTCAGCATTGCATTCGTGCAATCCAAGAAGGATACAATAATTTGTTTTCTAGTTTGAGAGTAATACCTGATGTAACTAAAGTAGATCACTTTATTTTTTCTTGAATTGCATTTCTTGAATTTTATTATATATTTATCGTTTTAATATTTGTATGAGCTAAATTCATAATAAACAGTTTCAAATGCAGCATTTTAAAGGAGTAGTGTTTTACATGCTCATTGATGGCGTTCTCACCCAGTTCAAAAAAGTTTTTAAACCTACTAAAAATATCAGGCTTCGTAATATACTGTAAGCCAAAGGCCCTGTATAAGTGTACAACAGCTAGGAGGTAAATAGTAGCAATTTTGTACGAATGTACAAGCTTTGGCACCCCTGAAACAGATTTGGCCTCTATGGAAAATGGATTATCATGATCTAATCTAAAACTACAAAAACGCGCTAAAATAAAATGCGAAAGCGCTAAAATAGCGCGACTGCGCCAAAGCTAGCGCGTTTCGCGCTAAATTGGCAACACTGATCGACCGGTCCATAGGTAACATCTGGTCGGTGCTCCTTGCTGCGCATGTGCGAATACCACCCTTTAACGTAATCAAGGTAGAGACACGAAAACCCGAGATGGGATAAGCGGGAGCGACTGGACGTAGAATATATCCCACTTCCCTTTTTCTGCCCTTTATTGGTCGCAAATTTGGGAATTCTCGTTTATCGGTGGGTTTTCACAAATTTGGCCATCGCCGTGCTTTTTCAGGGGCCCCTCCGACCATCATCTACTGGGGGTGAGGCTTACTCCTCTCATAGGCCTACATTTGCTGAGGTTTTCCCCTCACTTCTTCTGTGGAGTCTCCCATGGATGACTCCATCTTTCGACAAATTTCAGTCCCCCCCCCATTTTATCACAGGGGGCTGCCAAGAGAGTAGGTGAGCGTCCCGAAATCGACCGCTCCTGGTGTGAGCGACCCGGTAGGGTCAGCCCCCTTCTGGGGCAAGGAAAAGCGAAACACGTCGGGCCGTGCTCCCAGTCGTGCTGCAATCATGCATCTTTGCACTGCGGGGGGTCAGCGTGACTGCCTCCTTCTCTTCCCAGATGAAAGTCGGTTCTCCGGCCAAAGACTCTACTGTAATGGAGGGTACATCGGAAGACGGTTGTGATGCTGGGGGGGCGAGCACACGAAGGCCCCACTCAGATGGACATGGTGCAGACAGCAGGATATTGCACGAGGTCGAACACGGGTTCGGTGCCAAACACCATATCCAAGTCCGGCCCTGTGCAAACTTTTCCTCAGACTGCTCGGCCCCCCAGGACTCATAAGGAGAGGAGGGACCTCCTCCCCCGGCTAGTGCCCCTCTGACAGCTAAGACCTCCTTCTCGGAGAAGGATTTTGGCGAAGCCGGTCCATCCGGTGGAGAGAAACGGGTTCGCCCCCCCCCCCAAATAAGAATCGAGAATAGGCCTAAAGGCTCCTCTTCTTCCGCGGGAGCTACGGGGACGGGCAGGGACGCTGAAGTTTTGGTATGAGACCAAGCCAAGATCGGCACGTCCGGCCCTGGTGCTTCCCCCGGGCGGCGAGTCCGTGACATAGACCGAAAATGCGCAGAGCGGAGCCTCGATTACGTTTGAGCCCCTCATACAGAGGTCACCTGGCGTTTTCGAGCCTGCTGTCTTCAAACGCTTTCTGGTTATTCGCTCCACTGATGGCAGCATGTTGGCCAAGGGCAACATGATCCATCAGAGGAGAGCATTAACTAGCCTGATTGGTAGAGAGTCGAAGGTGTAGCGTTTCTTGGGCGGGGGAGACTTCTGGCAAATGCGTCAGATCCCTCTGAAGCGGCCATTTTTAGTGCCCTTCGAACACTTTTTAGCACTCTAGTGAGTGTGACGCCGCACTCTACAATGAACTTTGTGAAAGGAGTGATTATGCGAGTGAACTCTGACTATTCCATAGATTACATCACCTTAAAGATGACCGACCATTGAGCGGTCTAAGTCAACGTGCGATAATAAAAGAGGGCGGGGCCTCGAGACCCACCCCTACACTCTTCGTCACGGTCGACTGTGACGAACTCTCCGAGTCGGTGCATGTCGGTTGGTATCGCTCCTGCGTGAAGGCATTCGTGCCACTGCATCGGTGCTACTACTGCCACCGCTTCGCCCATACGAATCGCTCTTGTAGACGTGCGAAGTCGGGGTTACCTGAAGTCTGTAAGTTGCTCCAAGGCCGCCCAGGATAAGTCCAAATCGCGTGTGGCCATGTATGTCAATTGCGGAGAGCCGCACCCCTCTTCTTCGATGCAGTGCGGTGCGTATCTCATTGAGAAGGAAATCGTGGTTGTTCAGGTTACGGATTTCCTCTCATTTCGTGAGTCTAAAGACTTGGTCCTGGTGCGCCCTGCGCTGTCTGGGACGTCTTATGCCTCAATTTTAAAAGGACCCTCTCTGATTTTGTCCCCGTCCAGGCTTCGAGCACAGTGGTTTCCGCGCCCATGCAGAACCCTTCTGCGCGTTCTACTCAACCCAGCCGCTCCTTTGGTAGAATTGTCGGCACAAATGGCTCACACCCAGCCTCGGCGAAAACCAGGGCTCCCCCCTCCCCCAGGCTCCTACGCCCACACTCAGTGCTAGGTTGGGGGACTCGAAGACTGTGGATCCTCCAAAGGGGAAACCCCACCTCCGAAGCCTTAGGTTTCGAGGCGGAGGGAGTAAAAGATTCTCATGGTGAGCCCAACCTCTCCCGATAAGTCCTCGAAGGCGACAGCGCCTTCAACGCATTGTCCGAAATTCTGCCTCCGTAAAGCTTACGACCATTACCGTGAGGGTCTTCTCTTCGAAGAAGGCCCCCGATCTCCTTCGAGCTAGGCCTAGGGGGTATATTCCTTCAATGGAATTGATGCGGACTCCGGACCAACTAGGAGGAGCTGCGGAGGCTCGTCTCTCCCCGTTACCCATCTTTTTGCAGGAGACCATGCTTGGCGCGTGCCCCCTGCCCACTCTCCCGGCGTATAAGGCTATTGCGGCCCCACCATTGCGGGATGGGTGCCGTGCAGGAGGATGCGCCATTTACATCCGGCACGATGTGTCCGTTCTTCTCTTTGATCTAAATGCCTCCTTTCATGCAGTAGCTGTGCAGCTGTGCCTGAATAGCAAGTATACCGTTATTTCTGCATTCAGAAATAACGATGGACCACCAACCGAATTCTATACGGGGGACTTCCGACGCGTCGTGGCACGGTTGCTCAGGCCCTTTCTACTGCTCGGGGATTTCAAAGGTAGGGGCCCCCTCTGAGGAGACTACTCGATCACTTTCAGGAGTCGGGTCCTTGTAGACCTGATCGACGGGCATCACTGCCCAAGAAAAGTTTCTTTTTCTTGCCTTGATCCTTCTTTGTGCTCTCCGGATGCACTACTTTATTATTTTGGGTGGAAGGGGTAGATGACCCCCATGGTAGTGATCACTTTCCCATTCAACTATCATTTTATGGGCCGTTGTCGCCTTAGACCACCCCGGTGGTTCTCGGAGCGGGTGGCGTGCTCTGCATTTGAAGAAATAACTGATTTCTCTGTCCCAGTCGATGAGTTCATGTCGGTAGGTGAGGCCGTTGAGTTCTTCTCCGGCAGGCTCATCACCGTGGGCACTACTACTATTCTTACAACGTCTGGCCTTTTGCATGCAGTCATCTTCCTTGGTGGTCAGCATAGTAGTAGACGACCCTCAAACAGAAGCTTTATGCCTACATGCGCTATATGCCCTATACAAACGATTTCACAGTCGGTGAATTTCGTCGAGCTAGGGCTAGGTTTCGGTATGTTTCCAAGCACGCCTGCCGCTCTTCCTGGCGGGCATACCTGCCTTCACTTAATGGGAAGATCCCTCTTGCAAAGGTTGGGAAGCGAGTCTAGAGTTTTCAGCGCAAGTTCTCGCAAGGCCCCCTTCCCCTTGTCCATGAGAATGGGACCGCAATCTTGGACCCCGCGGCCGATGTCGCCTTTGTCTTTTCCGCCGAGAGACTCCAGTTTCATGTGGGTCGCCTTCCACACCTTGTATCTCTCTCTGAACTCATCAGAGCTCTACCATGCGCCGACTGTCTTCACGGCTTAGTATTGCAAATGTCCTTTTACCCTCGTTGTGACGCTCTCAACAAATAACACAAGGATAGTTTTGGTCCAGTTAGACAAGCTTTTCTTTTTTTAACATATAAGTATGTGCTTAACTTGTAATGCTAATCAATGTGGCCGCCAGCGGCGACGAGCACATGCTCCAGGCGAGACCCGAAGACCGCGCACACATTGCAGACAAAGTCCTTCCCAATGCAGGCCCACACGCGATTGACCAAAGACTTCAGCTCGTTGACGTTGATTTGGCGAACCTTGTAGGCGTTGCTCTCTGCATGCGCCTACATGTTGTAGTCAATTTGATTGAGGTCGTGCGACTGGGGCGGTCAAAGCTCCTTCGACCCCGACCACTCTTGCATGGTTTTCACCGTGTGAGCAGGGGTCCCGTCCTGCTAAACATCTTAGTCCGCCTTCTTGGTGATCTTTCTCACCCAAGGCAAGACTTCCGTGGTCAATGTCCCTGTACTCGGCTGCGAACCACACCGACGGGATCTTCTCGCCATTCGAAGCCACGCCACTGAGCATCATCAGGGAGGCGAAGCGGTGATGATTGGATGTGGATACATAGCGGACCTCGGAGACGTCCTGACCGAAGCTTACCGCGCGGTCGTTCTGCCTTTTGATGACCGGATCCACCATGAAGGTTTGAAGTAGAGGCCTTTCCACGAACCTCAAGTTCTTGCCGCCCTCTTCAATGACGGCTTTGGACACCGTGTCCACCGAGATATTTTTCGTGAGCGCATTCATTTTGAGCTTCGGAGAAATTTCGAAGGCCTTTCTCTTAACCAAACGGTTGACAAGTTGAGGTATGCCTGAACAAGGTCGATCTTTGAGGTCTTTCCCGTTCTTGAGCCTCTTCGCGACTCTGTGGACGGTCTTCTGGTTGACATTGAGCTGCTTGGCGATGTCGGATTTATTGGAGAGCAGAAATCTTATTTTCACTTCCATCTCTAGACACCTGCACACAATAGAAAAGACGTTTTAATGACACGTGCTAGAAAATTAAAAATATAGATAAAAAAAATGGTGTAACAGAAGTTTTGCAAAACCCAGTGTACCGGGAGATAACCTGTCACTCGGGGAATTGGTATCTTCACACTCCTTGGTTCGCGGTATCCGTGACGCCACGGTTGCCGCGAGCCGGTTGGATGTAGAGATTATCTTCCGCTGGGTGCCTGGACATGTGGAAATTACGGGGAATGAGGGCGCCAAAGTGTCCGCGAGGACTGTGCGACCAGACCAGCGTTTCGCTCTTCCTCACACTGACTACATGGCAGGAATCAGAATAGCCCGGAGGGCTTCCTTGCAAAGAGGATCGGAGATGGCCGAGGAGAACTTAAATTTCGCTCACTATTGCACCGCGACTGTTCCCCTAGACCTAACCCCCAATGCCGTGACGGTTTCAGGTCACTTTCTGTCGTCTCCGAATTTGACACACTCGCGGGACGCACGGCCATTTGGTGGAACGTTCGTCGGTACATTATTGTGACGACTGCGTTGTCCCCCAGACTGTTCGGCGCATTCCCGTTTAATGTTCCCCCAGTCTGCGTGATCTTCGTGCATGTTACCTGTCCCGGTACCGGGATGAGCGTGCTCGTTACCGCTTGTTCCTTGTAGTCGGGAAGATTCGTACACACACACCTGTGGGTTATCGGACCTTTTGGAGGAGGCTGACCTCCCACTTTATTCGACGCTCTCTGGTGTGGGTTGCATGTTCCTGCACCAAGGGGAGGTGGGCCTCCCCACCCCCTGTCCGCAACGTGCTTCCTTCTTTTTTGTTTTTGTGGTTTGGTTTGGGGATTTTAGAGTAGCCCAGCACATGGCTCAAATTTTAATTAAGGCGACTTATGCCCTTGAAAGCACTCGCCAGATGGGAGAATTAAAAAAAAAATGCCAGTGATATTTTCATCCTGATCTTTATGCGCATTTCATTTTCTGGTCGGAGCAGAAAATGGTGCGAGGGGTGGGGGGGGGGCATTTCGACATGGGTACGATCATCCTATCCGTCCCCTTTAAGAGCCAACTAGTGACTCCGTTGGGATCGAACCAGTCTCTACGATTGAGAGATTGTGGTCCAGGATTTGGTACTACTCTCTTCCCCACCGCCTTTGCCGTTTTTGAATAGTTGTGGGAGGGGGCCGATGTTGCGTGGGTATTTTGAGAAAGGAACCGACTAGGGGCGGGGGGAGAGGGTTAATTTTGGGGAGGAGCTACCTAAGGGCGGGGACGAAACTGGTAAATCTTGGGAGGAGACCTCTAAGCGGATTGCTTGCGAAGGGATATTTTTTTGTGTGGACGTCTCGTGTGGGAGGTGGATTTGCTCGAAGAAGCAACACTCGCGTCTGTGCTAAAGCTGGGCCTTGGCAGAGATAGTGGAGTGTGGGTTGAAGGGGGGAGGGGGCGTAATGAGCCCTATTACGAAAGTTATTTCCTGGTAGTGCGAATCGGTTTCAGAGATAACCAGCCAAGTGTTCTGGATAGTTCGCAACCAGTACAATATCAAGGTCGCCATAGATATTTTTTTGCGATTTGGAAGGGTTATTCGGGTTCCCAACTCGTTCAGCCTCAAGAGGTTCTTCGGTTTGGCAGCCCCTTCAGCCTAAAGGAGTGTATAAGGGCATGAACCACCTTGGATGTGGGATAGCCCCCCTTGCCCCCACGTTATAACCCCACACTCCGATTAACTGTCTAGACGTGACTGTAGGGATTTGTGTAAGGTTTTGTTCCTCCAAAGGTTCGTTTGGGGGATCGGGAAGTGTGGATTAAGGTCGTACTAGTGAATATTGGGCATCTGTACAAATAATTGATGGGGGTTTAGATATGGGGTCTCCAAGAGGCTTAATGAAGCCTATTGTGGCAATATTCCTTTCTCATTTGCTTCGTTAGATGACGATTTTATTAGTTATTTGGGGTGGAGAAGGGGCAAGTTCTCCCCCCCCCCCCAACATTCAGGATTGAGGTTAGCTATTGCACTTCTTGTTTATCCTTTCTCACAATTGTTTTTGTTTTATTTATCCACGTTATTCCTTCACTTTTTTACTCCGAGCGAAAATACCATCGTTGGTTTCATAAAGCTTCAAAAATTGTATTCTTTTGGTGTTCCCTTTCCCAGAGTAGTTAAGTTACTCTAGCCCCCTCCCCCCCCCCTCCCTAACGAATTACACTGCGACCTATTTCTATCGCCCCCTCTTGACTGTCACAAACGGCAATTTCGTAATGTACCCCCTCCCCACCACAGTAAGTTTGCCCTGGCCACAACCCCTTCCAGACACGTTCCTTATTTGGGCCAAGTGACCGCGTTTAGAAACGTCATGATCGTGACGTCACTGACGAAAGTGACTTCCACATGGTAAAGGAATCGCTTGCCTCCTTCGCCCCCACGGCCCTTTAAGCCAGGCTCGGTATTTGACCTTCGCCTCATACGTGTATTGTAAAAGTGGCTGGGCCTACCTCGCTTAGTATGGGTGGAAGGTGGTTAACCAGGACTTCTGGAGAGATCTTTTAGGTGTGGGTCGTTTGTGTTTGAGTACCGTCAATACCATTCAGGACCATTTTTTATTGGGGTCCTAACACCATCGTTTAAGGAGCGATCTTTCTTTCTTTTTAAAGTGTTATTTCTGGAGAGTTGCCCCCCTCCCTCCTTTCCCGGCTCGTAACGCCCCCAATAGTCGTTTTTAGCCGATTTGGGCTGCGTACCTTCGCGTTTTCACTGAACCTAAAATCAACAGTTTATTTATCAATTCTCTTCGAGACTTTCGGGTCGAGATGGCCTCGTTAGTTTTTTTCATGTAATCTCTCCCTACGGAGATTTTTCTTACTGGCAACCCGCTTGGACTCTTCTGGGATTAGTTTACCCCCATTTGCTCAAGGACAAATGTTCACGGATGAGTCTTCGGCCTGTATTCCTTTTTTTATGCATACTTTAATATTCTTTGTACTTGTTTTAATATTATTTGCCCACATGATCTGTTTTGTCTTTGTTTTTCGTTTATTTGTAGTTTAACTTTGCTTATTTTTTTGTCACTTTTCTGCTTCTTTCTTTTTTAATTTTCCATTTTCATTTTTTTCATCTTTCTCTTTTGCTTCTTTACCCTGGTCGTTGTTGGTTCTTACAGCTTTGATTGAGAAAGTCGCACCAATGTACTGGTGGATTCAATAGTAAATTGTGAAAATGTTGAACCGGGGAAAAGAAAAGAGGGAGATATGCGATAATCGGTTAATTTCTAGGTTGAAAAAAAAAGGTTGTTTCGCCTCTTCAGATCTTCTGAGCGATTTTTAGTTCAGTAATTGAACTAGTTAGTTAAGATTAGTTATTGAATAAATAAAGAGAAAAATAGGGTGTTTCAAGAGTTAAATAATTTTTCTTTGCTAGTTTGAATTAGTTTAAAATGTAGTTTGTCGTTTGAATTAAAGATTTGAAAAGTATTCTCGTAAATAAGTTTGAAATGAAATATCTTCACTTACCTTACCCTAATACCTTACCCTAATACCTTACCATAACTGGGTTCGACTCACTAGTACAAATAAATGCAACTTAAGGAGGAAAGGAAAACGGAGGATTTATGCTTAGGCAAAGAGAAAAAGTGGGCTCGCAGAATTTGAAGAATGGGACCCAATTAAGGGGGATTATAGCCCCCTCCCCCGCAAGCCGTACCGATTTGGGGTCTCCCAGGCGCACCTATGGGTGGTACGGCGAGAAAAGAGGGGGAGGGGGTGTGGACTGTTCGCCATTCAAGGGTTTCACTTCTATATCCTCTTTCAAATACAGTATGTATATTTACTTGTCTTTGACGTTCACTTGTATCCTTTTTAACTTTCACCTTCTTATTTCTTACTTTCAGCTTCTATCTTTTTTGTCTCTCGACTTCTATCTTTTTCACTTTCAACTTCTATCTTTATTCACTTTCCCCCTAACGGGAGCCGCCTTTATGTGGTGGGTGAGATTGCGTGTCCCGATGATCTGACGAGCCATGCTAAGGGGAAGGGGGTAAGCTTCCTACTCCGCTCAACATTGCAGAAGAGGGCTACCCATACCGGACGGGTCGCCAAGAACTGGCGAGCCATGCTGGGGGAAGCTAGGTCAGGTACTCCACCCATTCTGGGGCAGAAAGTTACCCATACTAAACGGATCGTCAGCTAGGGACCAGAACAAATGGCTCCAAAGTAGGCTTTAAAGATTTTCTGGTCCTCGGGGGTAGTGGTCTACCAGGCCCCCGATACATCATCTACTGGCTGTTGTGCTGCTGAAGAGAAGCAGATGGGAGCACCTCCCACTGCTTCAGCAATCCAGAATGGGAAAGTTAATCCTCTACGTCGCCACAAAATCGAGACACACTTATGATGACTGATACCGTAACTAGAATTAAAATCATCTAAGAGAATAATGATACCACCAACGGATGCTATGTGGTCTTCCTGACAAAGGAGACCGCTATGACAGCCCCTAAACTTGAAACCTCCTTACCTATATGCGACAAAAACTTCTCTGCCAGACTCGTAAGATCAAACAATCTGGAAGAGACAGAGCAGGACTACTGTCCGAACATATTTGGAGAGTATGGCAGAAAAGGCAACAAGGCCACGGAAAGTACACTCCATACTAGCTCGTCACTTATTATAAAGAGGGTAAGGTCAATTTCATCAGAGCCACCTGGTATCTGAAGAGCGAGAGAGAGAGAGAAAGAGAGCTACAAGGAGCTACAAGGAAAATAAGTATCCTAGAAGACCTTACGGTCATACAAGGAGGGTATTTTAGGCGCAATCCTCGAAGGTGTCCGTTGGCAACCTCGAAGATCACTCGCGAGGATCTTAACGGCGATTTCGCAAGACTTTATCTAGTCTTGACTTGAACTGGTCAACAGATTCACTGTTGACAACTTCCGTCGGAAGTGCGTTCCAACTACCACAGATATTGTATGTGAAGAATTTTCCACACAGATCACGGTGGTATCGCTTCAGTTCAAGTTTGTAGCCGTGATTTCTTGTTCTCCGGAGCCTCGCTGAACTGGAAAATATCTCCGTAGTCCAGTCTGTCGAAGCCTCGACCACGATGAGCTGACCACGTAGTCTCCGGGAATCCAGCGAGAACATATCTAATTCCCTTAATCTATCTTCATAACTTTTATGTATGATAGAGGGAATCAGTTTGGTTGCCCTGGCTTACATGCGTTCCAATCTCGCGATGCCCTTTCTAAATGAAGGACTCCAAAATTGTACGGCATACTCCAGATGCGGTCGGACGAAGGGGTTGTACAGACACAGTACTATCTCCTTGTTCCGATATCCAAACTGACGCTTTATATACCCTAACATTATTTGGGCTTTCTTCTCCACCTCAATACACTGTTTCGAGAATTTGATATCACTGGTGATATTACACACAAGTCCTTCTCAGTGTCGGTGGATTCAAGAGCAGTGCCCTTAAGGATAGTGATTGGGATTTCGGTGGCCGATATGCATCACTTTGCATTTGCTACGTATCCGACCACTCTCCAATCTTCTGAAGATCATCTTGAAGGCGGGAAGTATTTCCATCATTTGCAACGTTAATATCAAGTTGGTATCGTCGGCAAATTTAGAAATCTTGGCAACCATGTCACCGTCCATGTCGTTGACGTAGATGATGAATAGTAGTGGTCCCAGGACAGAACCTTGAGGCACTCCGCTAGTAACGGGTACCCACTCAGAAGCCTGTCCATTCACCACTACCCGTTGCCGTCTGCTATTTAGCCAGTTCTTTATCCAGCCTGCTACTTTTCCGTATATGCCCAGCGCTCGCACTTTCCCGAGAAGGCGGTGGTGTGGTACCTTATCAAAGGCTTTCTGAAAGTCTTAAGTAGACCACATCCACCGCCTTGTCCTGATCGTGCTCACTGCAGACGAAGTGGAAGAATTCCACAATGTTCGGAAGCCGTGCTGGGAACTCTTCAGTAGCAGGTTTGACTCTAAATGCGAAGTCATTTTGTCCACCATGATGCTTTCCATAAGTTTACCGACTATCGAAGTCAGACTGATAGGTCGGTAGTTCGACGGTTGGCTACGGTCTCCTTTCTTGAAGATAGGAGTCACCTGCGCTTCACGCCAGTCTCTAGGAACGCATTCGGTCTGGATTGACATGTTGAAGATTGCGCTCTGGTGTTGAGACACTTGATCGCGCACTTTTTCAAATCTTTAGGTAGAAACCCATCCGGGCCAGGTGACTTATTCGTCATTAGGTTAGTGATCTTTATTATTTCTCCTTCGGTGAAGTCCATATCTTCCAGCTTTTCCCCTCGAGTAGGAATCCGTTGGCTGGGGGATGGGACCACACTGAGAAGTAGTCGTTGAGGAGGTTAGCATTTTCTGCAGCTGAGTGCTTTAATGTGCCTTCCTCATTCCTCAAAGGGCCAATCGTTCGACGGATTGGTTTACGGCTGTTTACATATCCAAAAACCACCTTGGGATTCTCTTTACAGAGTCTCGCCACTAGGAGTTCACCAGACCGCTTAGACGCCCTTATGCTGAACTTCACTCTCCTGGCTACTCTCCTGTATTCGTCAAAGTCCCCCGAGATCTTCGATTGCCGGTACACATTTCTCTTTTCCCTAAGCAGTTGCCCGATTTCTCGATTAAACCACTTTGGCTGAACAGAAGACCGACAAGGGCATTTCAACGGGATTAAACGCGATTGACGACTCGTGAATGTGGTTTTGAAACTGTTCCACGAGTCTTCAACAGCATCGCACACTTCTAGCCTCGCGTCAGTCAATCCCGCACGTAGACCTGCAAAGTCTGCTTTTTTCAAATCAAGTTTCCTCGATTTATTAGTTGCAGGCCCTGCCTTCGGGACTTTGACTACAAATCTAATTAGTCGGTGGTCACTGCCACCGAGCTCTTCGCCAACAGGTCCTCAAAGATGTCATTCTCAGAGGTGAAAACCAAGTCGAGGATATTGTCTCCTCTCGTTGGCTCTCTCACCCATTGAGTGAGGAACTCGTTGTTCGCGAACTCCAGGAGTAGTGCGTTCTCGCCACAGGGTTCTCTGATTTCCCAGTCAACTTGTGTGTTGAAGTCCCCCATGACGATACACAGTCTCCGACTAGTTCTCCTAGTAGCTGGTACCGATCTTTCCTTTTCAACGAGTTGGGCAGGAGGTCTATAAAGCACCAGGGTCCTGTATTTGGCAGGACCTATCTCTAGGTCAACACCTAGTAGTTCATGGTCAGATATGATGTTGCATTCCGTGGAGTTGAGAGTATCCTTGACATACAACATCACATCGCCACCCTCTCTGTCTGGCTCTATCTTTCAGGAAGAGCTGATAACCGGGAATCGGGAATTCACCTTCAAAATCTCGGCTTGAGGTTTTTATCCACGACTCCGTTATGGCCACCCTCTCAGGTTCTTCTGTTGCTACGAGGCCCCGGAGCTCAAGAAACTTGTTCCTGATTGACCTCGCATTGAACAGAAGAACTTTCATGGAATCCCCGAACGTAGGACTCCCTACTCTCTTCCGTTTCCCGGCTTGCTTGCTGGAGCGGTCCCATTTCTCTTTGCGACCTCCGAGAAGGTCGTTCCAAGAGTGACACGGGCGTACTGGCGTACGTCCGCCTTCACTCTAAGCCTGACACTACTTAGGGTCCGTTCCACGACATCTTGTATCATGTTGCAGAGTACGGCCTTTCCTTTAAAGGAAAGATGTACTCCATCCCTTTGGTAGAGATCATTTCTACCATTGAAGGTGCGGTAAGGGTCCAGAAAATGACCCCTACCGCCGTACACAAATCTCCGAGGCGTCGATTAAGGGAGACTTTCCTCGAGTGAGCGGTCCGGGTTGGACCTCTTCTCGGGAGCATCTCGACCACTACACGTCTGCATGTTTTTAGCTCACATTCGTCCACAGTACCCATGACTGTGTTGAGAATCCTTTATGTGGGGCCTATCCTTCCTCCTCTGAGGTAGAGGTCGTTGCCACTTACCATTAGGGCAACGACTGAGTTCTCAGAAATCTGAGATTTCTCCGCCTCTACTCTGATCTGCTGGTTTCCCCTTCCTGGTAGGCAACTTACCTTCATACTCATGCGAAGGCGTGCTCCTAGCAGGGGTTGCAGGGCTTGTGCTTGAGTCCCCAATAAGGTTGACCCTCGCACATTTGACTGCACTTTTCTTTCCCCATAGACTTATCTCTTTTCTCTTTCGTCTCCGTATTTCCCTAGTTTTTCTTCTTTTTTCTTCCATTTTTTCGATCTTCATTTCACTTTTCTTCTGTTTATCTTTTCTCTTCTTCTCCTCTTTCTACTTTCACATGCGCACCAGTAACGCTCGAATCCTCTACGCTGGGGTGAGCTGCATTAAGGTCGTTTTTTTTCTTTTTCTTTTTCTTATTGGTTTCTCCGCATGGCTGAAGTGGGACTGCCAATGCAGTTTCAGCTCCTTGAGTTGGAGTCTCATCGGCGGAACCACCCAAGTCAGTGGGAGTTTCGTCTCGAGCTTGAGCTGACTGGGCCTCTAGTTTAGAGGCTAACTCTAGGATTCACTCCTCGAGACGCCGAATCTGAAGCGCGTGCTGCCTTTCTAGGGTCTGTATTTTATTTTCCAGTGCCCTAGATTTTTCTTCAGAGGTTGTGAAGAGATCTTTCAGTTCATTGCAGTATGCCACTGCCTCTCGGACCTCTCCTTTAAGGATGCAGTCGGTGAATATACTTCCCGGGTGGCATTTCGAAAAACATCCTTCCGGGAAGTCCACGTACCACTTATCCTTCTGGCATATCGCACATGTATATTTGAGTGCAGCTGGACCTTTTTTCCCGGTCATTTTGAACACTTTCTCTCTCTCTCTCAAAACTTTGCGACCAATCAATAGTAATAAAGGGGGTTGGTGAGTCGCTCCCGCACATCCATCGGAGACGTTTCGGATCTTTCAGAAGGCACTCTCCATTGGTTGCTGTTCGTCCGATCGAGTCGTCAAACCTCGCCGTGCCGTGGCTCCCAACCAAGCAGCACTGACGGTCGCCGAAAGGGCCATCGATTTCTCACCAGGTGAACAACGGAGCACGCCCCGTACTAAACTCCTACTAGTTCCCTTCACGACGGCCAAGATCTTGGAGCAGCGTTCAATGGATATCCCTCCACACCAAGAGACTCGACCCAAGGCTTTTTATTAGCCTAGCAACCAACCTGGGAACAAATGGCCGTCATCTCGGACCGATGCTACCAGAGGCACCCGTCAACGGTCACTGGGAATGGTCAATAATTACGCGCCAGGGAAGGGGTAAACGGTCCACTACCCTCATCCCATTCATCATGCCCCAACGCCTAGGACACCTCTAATCCTAGTCTCTCGCAACCAGTGAGTGTCGATTGGCGTTGTTTATAGAGGTTCCAAAGCCTCTCTTCTGACGCATGAGGTAGCTGCCAGGTCCTTATATTTAGAAAGATGGAAAAAAGGGTGAGAATGACTTGATAGTAGTAGGGGTTTTTTATAGTTTTTTTTATATAATAAGTGGAAGAGATAGGATAAAAGTGAAAAAGGAGAAGGATAGAGTAGAAAAAAGAATAACGCACTTAGTCTGGAACCTCGTTTCCGACCAAATCGACAAAGAAAGCCCGACCAGGGGTACCCAAAAGAGAGGTACCCCCGCCGACATAGCTCGAAAAGTCAAAGGTACACACAAGCTCTTTTCCCGCGACAAGGGAGCATCACCTCTCCCTCTACTGAGAAGGAGAGAGAGATCTAAAAAAGTATGGGAAGAGTGTCCTCATCCAGGCCAAAGATGTCACCCAGGCAAAAATGCTCTCCATCCTCCCATGCTTATCTGATGGCATGTTTGAAACTATTTAGCCTCCACAAGACCTTGTAACTTCAGTAAGGGGTGCCTATACTGTTATGACGGTTTCGACTTCTCCGAAGAGGAGATAGTTGAGATGTGCCTTGACAATGTGAGCGATGTCACAAAAATGAAAGGGTAACAAAAATCTGATAATCTTGGTTTTCTTTGGATACTTCGCACCCAGCATGATCAAGATTGACCCTCAATCAATGAAAGCGAAACCTTTCATAGAAAGGCCCCTCCTATGCTACTGGTGCTTCAATTATAGACACGGGAGGAAACACTGTAGAGGTGCACCACGATGCGGCAACTGCTCTGCCCTAGATAACCATGCCACGGCGGAATGCAGTAAAGAGGCCCACTGCTTCCACCCCAGGAAAGATCATTATGTGAATCAGCCTGGGGAGTGCTAGAATAGAGCTGATGTTTCGGCAGGTGAAGGAGGGAGGAGTGAATGCCTTCTCCTCCACCGTGGCTAGTCTCCCTGTCAAAGAAACAAAAGCTGCTCTCCCAAAACAGAATCACACAGTCCCGCCCTCAGAAAGTGCATCTGTTGTATCGGCAGCTGCGAACAGACTTGGTGCCCTAGAAAACGAGGCCGAATCGACACATGGTAACCCACCTGAGTCACCACCGGTCGACTCAGTCCAGGCTCCAGAGACCAACCCAAAGAGGGTCCTGTTTACAAAATTCTCACAGCAGAAGAGACATCGCTCCCCCACAGAGTCCTTGGACTCGGCAAAAGTCATCTTGGCAGCGGAGGCTCAGGAGCTCGAGGCAGTACGTGCTGCCTCCACATCTCCAGTACCCCCAGCAGAAAAAAGACACCGACATGTCGAGTAACGGCGACACAGCGAGAGCATCACTGCCACCAGCTCCAACCTGAAATTACGCTCGGCACCCAATAAGGAGAATGACGTCTTGTGACGCAGCCGAGCGTGTATTGCGAAAGGTGGATTCGATCCACCACACCGGCCTTTGCATGGCGACCGGTGCCTTCCGCACTTTCACCATTGAGAGCCTACTTGTCGATGCTGGGAAGATGCCACTCGCTCTGCGCCGCGACAGTGCATTATTCGCCTGTACGCGCGAGCCAGGCACCTCCCTCATTCGCCAACAGGTCTCGCTGCATCTGCAGCTGAACTCGACGGTGCCTATGCCGCCGAGACTCCAGTCATACCCTAAGGACTTTGGTGTTTAGGGCCAGGAAACTTCTTCGAGAGCTAGGTATGTATAGCTCTCGGGCCGGTGGCGCCCCTGGTTTTGCCCAGGACGCCACCTTAGAGAGAACCACCTTTGGTTATTTGTCGCCACGCCTCTGCTCCCAAAGCGTCTAGAGCGCCGGGAGTATTGCGTTTGGCCTTTTGGAAGCACACTTTGTTTCACACTGAAACCGTGCCAGTGTATACGGATGGCTCCAAGTCCCAAGAAGGCGTCGATTTTCACGCCGCATTCCCTCTGTTTGAATTCAGCGGGCCTCTGCCAGGCGCTGCGTCTGTCTTCAGGGCCGAGCTGGTTGCAATACACCGCTCGGCACGGGAGATTACGTGACGTGCCCGGTTGGGAGACCAGATTGGGATTTATAGCGACTCACAAACCGCCCTGGGTGCTCTCGGGGCATTGGAATCTCTGCATCCCCTGGTTTGCGATCTCCGTGACCCTACGGTTTTGGCGAGCCTGGCGTCTGTAAAGATTATCTTCTGTTGGGTTCATGGACAAGTAGAAATTGCGGGGAATGAGCACGCCAAAGAGTCCGCGACGACTGGACGACCAGACGAGCGTTTCGTTCTTCCTCACACCGATTACATGGCAGGAATGCGGGTAGCTCTGAGTTGCTTGGCAAAAAAGATGGGAGACGGTCGAGGGTACCTAAAGTTGCGTGCCATTGCGCCTCAACTGTTCCCATAGACCTACCCCCTAATGCCGCGACGGCTTCAGGTTGCTTTCTGTCGTCTCTGAATTGGACACTCGCGGGACGCATTACTGCGACGATTGCGTTGTCTCCCAAACTGCTACACATTCTTGTTGAATGTCCCAGTCTGGGTGATCTTCGCGCACGCTACCTGTCCCAGTACCGGCATGAACGGGATCACTACCGTTTGTCCCTTGTACTCGGGGCGGGTTTGTGCCCCCTCCTTGTGGACTTTGACTTTTTAGAAAAGGTTGGCCTCCTCCACTTTATTTAACCGTTTTTTTTAGGGGGTGGGGGCTGGTTTATTTGTGTAGGTTGCACGTCCCTGCACCAGGGGGAGGCCTCCCCCGAAGCCGGAGCGTGCTTGTGCCCTTTTTCTTTTTTTATTGCTATCGTTTTTTTTCTTGTGCATATTTTCTTTTAATGTAGCCTAGTACTAGGCTGTCGTGAGTACGGCGACTGATGCCTAAGTATGCAGTCGCCAGATGGGATCCTAAAATAAAAATAAAACAAATTATTTACCAAGTGATGACAATGTACCCTAGTACCTAGCAAACCTTATGGGGCAGCTCCCTCCCCCATTCTTAGTGTCCCAAGACTTCAATTGTTGTCATTTGTTGTGGGGGTTTTCCATCTGCATTAGTAGAGGTGACTTCCTCCCCACCTTTATTGACGGGCATGACTTAGTTGTCCTTAACACTGGTGAGCCCACCCATTTCCATACTCAAACTGGCACATCCACTGCCATAGACCTGTCGCTCTGCAGCTCAAGTATAGTAGCGGATCTCACTCGCTTGGTAGATGAAGATATACGTGGAAGTGACCACTATCCTATAATTGTAAAGACCGTGGTGTCCACTCCCACTATCGATCTCCCAAAGTGGTCTCTTCCCCGTCCAGATTATGAAGTTTGTGGAATCCTGCAACTTTGACAGCCGTGCATAAGACTTTGGCACTGTCGATGCGGCTGTGGAACACATCACATCCCGCCTCCACTTCGCCGCATCTATGAACATCCGCCGCACAGCTGGGAATTTCCCACAACGTCCGGTTCCTTGATAGAATCAAGAGTGTGCAGCTGGCCGAGAAGAGCTGCACATCTTAGCCTAATTTGCAAACCCGTAGGATTGCCTTCCACATAGCTCGGGCTTACTATCGCTGGTCGATGAAGTCTGCTCGACGCTCCTCCTGACAATCCTATGTGAGCTCCATCTCGCTGTCCACACCAATGTCAAATATATGGCAAAGAGTCCGTAAAATGAATGGGAAGTACGTTGCCCCATCCTGTCTTTGAATGGAAACACGGTGGCTCCACCTGCCGATGTGGCAGAGGCCTTTGGTACCTTTTTCGCTTCAGTAGCCCAGTGCGCCACTACGTCCCTTTCGGCTATACGACGACTCCAAGAGGAACGGAAGGGCATTGACTTTGCATCCAAAGTCATACAATGTGCTCTTCACCATACCTGAATTAAGAGAGGCCCTGAAAATCTGTAAGGACAGCTCCCCAGTGCACGACGACATCCCATATGCAATGCTTCGACATCTTCCGCAAGAGGGAATGTCCTTTCTGATAGGCCTCTGTAACTGAATCTGGATGGAGACAGCATTCCCGAGGACTTAAGCAGATGACTGATTAAGTCCTCGGCCCATCTCTCTGCGTAAACCGCCGTCAGATGTGAAGTGAGATTGCCATTCATGTTTCGTCCCAACTATGTCAGGCAGTTGTTTGGCCATAATTGGGGGCATTGGAGGAAACTGGTTTGAGGATTAGCCCACAGTAGAGAACAATGTCAGAAATATTCCGGACAAGGGACGGACTGCAACCTTCGGTGCCCATTACGACGAAGGCCCCTTCCAGGACCATAGAGGGACATATAACCGTCTCTATGGTATGTTTGGAAGTGGTGGCGATTCAAAACCCTCGGGGGGGGGGGGGCGTTGTCAATAAGTCGGCCATACAATCACACCCTTGAGAGGATCCAACCCGGACTCATCTCATCCATCATCATCCATTTAAAAGGCAATTCTCATTTCCATCTAGGCGGCCGGCGAACGTGGAAGGGGGGGGGGGGCTCTCTTCATCCCCAAGGAAGCTATAATAATTATAACCGAAATACACACACATACACACGAGACGAAAAGCCGTGTAACAATACAAGAAGAGGCACTGGTAAAGGAGACTTGCACCCTCTAGTCAGAGGGGCTGCAAGAATAGGAGAAATGGCGTCCCACCCAGCCACCAGAGTCCCATTGAAGACCATCGCTGAACAACCAAAGCCGGACCGAGGAACGGTGTTCCAAACAATCTTTGGAAAGCTCAATGTGGCTATTCCGAGGTTGATCGACACCCCGGTCGGCTACTCTGCGGTCTGTGAAAAAGAGGCAGACGTCGAAACCCTAACAAAGGAGGAAGGCCAGAAGGTGCTAGCAGAGATAAACGTCCAGCCCAGCACTCCCCCACCCCCCCAGATCCAGGCACACCGCAGTATAGTTTGCAGGCAGCTAGACCCCTGGATCGGCCAACACAACAGTCAAGAGATAAGATAAGAGATCAATAGAAACCAGTCGTGGGCGAACGTGATGGAGGTTGTGAAGTTCCGCAACAAACGGGACAATTCAGACCACCAACACGTATTCAAAGTCATCTTTGCTGACACGCAGATGGCACAGAAGGCGAAGAAAGAGGCATCTTGCTTTTCAGCGCAAAAATCAGCGCTGACCAGATGGAGAGGGAGGAATTTACTCCCATCCAAATCTGCTTTCGCTGCTACAAGCTCGAGCAGCACACGACAAAGGACTGCAAGGAGCAAAATATCACTTGCTCCAGATACAGTGGAACAGACCATGGATGGATGGATGGATGGATGGATTATTTACAAGTCCCTTGGTGCTCACTGCGAGGTGATTGCACCGTAATTTGTTTTGTAGTAGAAGTTTTAAACACCAGTTATAAAAGTTGTGTCTGATATCATGAGGTTGTGATTATGCAGTGATGATTGAAGTACTAAATGAATAAATGGTATGGTAATGTGTTAAAATAAGTGTAAGGCAGCTAAGGAAAAGTGCCCAAACTGCGGTTTGAACCACGGGGCAATAGCTATGTCATGCTCCCAAAGAAAAGAAATAATAAGGAAAAAGAAGTCAGAAGACACAAGGAGTAACACATCCTACGCCCAGGCAACAAAAACAGCCTCAACAAGAGAAACAAAGAATACACAGCTCAAAACGTACTTAAAACTCGAGAACGAAAACTCTACGAAGTTTCTTACGTGCATTCTGTTCGGCACGTAAATAATCTTACCAACCCGGGATCATTTGCTAAAACCCTCAACCTCATGCTAAAGAAAAACGGCATGGAGGAGATGTGGTTTCCGGGTGACACACCATCGGGAGACGTACTTAGACTCCAATTCGAGCCGAAAAGCGCAGCAGAGGCCCCAGCAACTCCATTCCCCACAGAAAAGGTAAAGACTTCTGAAGATAAAGTAGCAGAAAATACTACAGGCAAAAAAGCTAGCACATCCCGGCTAGACCTACGACTGGGAGCGCTGAAAAAACGTGAGAGGAAAAAAAATGCAAGAAGAATCAGGGATGCAGAAGGCAACCTTGCAAGCGATTCATCCTCGGATTCTGAAACTGACGAGGCAAAGAACAGGGCGACCAAGAGCCCTGTGAGCTCAAGAAGCAGGTCGAAGACCTCGAAACGTACTTACAAGTACGATGGAGAGGAGATCGACCTAAGAATCATCACGGACGAGCAGATCCCACACCCCGAAAAGCTCTTCCCAGGGAGATATTTAAGGGGATCCAACAAGGAAATATCAAATGGATCTACGCAGCAAATGAGAAAGAATCAGACATCGAACAAGCGTTACACGAGGGCACAATGAAGCTCCATAGAGACTCTTGCATTGCCCTAAGTGATGCAAAGTACAGAAAAGTAGGCAACGGGAAATACAACAACACATAGGAAACTCAAAAGAAAACAAAAACACAGAACAACACAAACATGGAAAACACGAACAACGCCTTAAAAATACTGACACTGAATGTGGATGGATGGAAGGGAAAGTCCATTGTTTACGGTAACATCTTCCGTACAATGGGCCCGGACATCATCCTCATATCAGAACACGGCATAAACACAACCACAGACACCATAAAAATTCACAATTACACTGTAATACAGAAGAACCACACTCAAGAACGATACGATGGCGCAGCCATCGCAATCAGGAAAAATATAAAGTTCAGAACATTACCGGACTTAGATGAATCATTCGTGGCGGTCGAGATCCCGACCCTGGTTGGTGGCCTAACTGTGGTGGCAGCCTACCAGCTACCCACGCGACAGTACCTACCAATCAACAACGTCTTCATCTGTTCGGGCACAAAAGGCTAGCGCTGCTAGGTGGGGACCTAAACGCCCGCTGCCATGCACCTGGCTACAGGAGCGTCGACCAAAGAGAAAGAAATCTGGAACTACTATTCGACAGAAATAGTCCGGAGAGTAGGACCTGACTTCTCAACTTACCTAACACATCGTTCGGCGACAAAACCGGACATTGTGTTGTAAGCCCGGAATTCCCAATTAACATCGCCAACGAACCTGGCCCAGTAGTCCCTAGCGATCATGTCCCAATCATCACCACCATTTCGCTTGCGCCAATGCTCAAGCCCGTCCCACATAGGAAAAGTTACGCGAAAGCTAACTGGGAGCAGTAGAGAGAAATGCTCAGCACCTATCAACCAGCTGACCTGGAGGACGCAAATCTAGAGGAAATTGATGAGGAGATTGATAATATCGCCTCATTCAAGCTGACGAAAGATGCGTCCCCAGAATCTCGTACAAAATGCTCCCACAACCTAGGTGGATGAAATGAGGGACATCGCTAGGGAACACAGGAAAATTTATGAAGAAGTCGGTAGGACAGGCCCGACCGGGGAGAAGAAAGCCCGAATGAGATATCTAAGCGAGGCTATGAAAAACACAATCCTCGAGAAACAGAAGGAAATCTGGGACGATATCATTGGCAGACTGGACCGGGAGACAAATCCTGTAGGTTTTTGGAATAGCATCCGAAGACTTAGGGGATTGCCACCCAGGCCTGTGATTAAAATCAAAGAAGGCGACATACTCATAGAGGATCCGGATTCCCTGGAAAGAAGATTCAGGGACCACTGGAAAGAGGTCTTTGCGATCTCACCTGAGGAGAACGACGATTTCGACCAGGACTTCGAAAACCAACTGCTCGAGGACCTCGGAGCGATGATACATATGACCCACCCACAACCCCAAGTATCTAGAGAGAGAGAGAGAGAGAGAGATGGTTGACCACGGACGCCCGATCACTGTTGAAGAGACCATTAACACCATAAGGTCCTTCAAACAAAGGGCACCAGGATGGTCTGGGCTCACTAAAAACAACCTAGTGAATGCCCCTAGGCAAATTATTCAGGGAATGGTGAACATCATGAATTCTTCCCCGAATACAGGCTACTTTCCAGGCGGGTATAAGGTGGCGAAAATCATCTTTATCCCGAAAGGGAACAAGCCCCCAGACCAAGTGGCCAACTACCGCCCAATCTCTCTCCTTGAAGTACCCGGCAAGATATTCGAGAAGATTAAGGCCAACAGGCTAAAAAATCAACTCGACGCGTTGGAGCGCACAACCCACAACAACATGGGTTTAGACCAAAACGGGGCACTGAAACGGCCCTGGTGCTCCTAACAGAAAAGATCGCGCAATGCCGAGTGAAGGGTCACTATGTAGACATCGTAATGAGGGACGTGCAGAAGGCCTTCGACAAGGTTTGGCTGAGTGGACTGCAATACAAGATCCTAAGTCTCCAGCTAAACCCAGTCCTGGAAAGGATTCTTTGTGACTTCATCATGGACAGAAGGGCGCGTATCATGATAGAAGATCACAGAGGTCCAGAATTCGAACTCAAAGAGGGCGTTCCTCAGGGGAGCTGCCTGAGTCCCTTGCTTTACCTGGTCTTCACCATCGACCTCCCTACTCCAATCCACGGGGACACGATGTATCTGCAATACGCAGATGACCACTCAGATCGTCCCCTGTAGGGATAGGAAAGCAAGGAATCAGGCTATCAACACCATCGCGGAGATCTCGAACGTCAACGATTACGAGAGGAGGTGGAAAATCCGGACAAACAGGGAGAAGTTCACAATTCTCCCGCTGTGCCGTCAGTTGACGTGGCCCATTATAATTGATGGGAGGAGATACGGTTGCTCCGCAGAAGGCACCATCCAGGGCCTAAAAATTTCCGACCACGGATAATCGAGTCACTACACGGTGGGGGCAGAATATGGCGAACAGAGAAATCTTTCTAAGTTATATAGGTTCAGAGAACTTAGCTCGGCGAATATCAGGAAATTATACCTGTCGTTCATCCGGGCTAAGTTTATCTACCCTGCAGTAGTGACTCAGGCGGCCAGCAAGACTGCTATGAAAAGGCTCCAACGAGTGCAGAACTCTGCATCCCTCTTCATGAACAAATGCAGAAGGGAGCAACTTCGTCAAAGGGATCTGCACCACAGGCAGAAGCTGGAGCCGATAAATGTCGCAACCCAGAAATTAGCCAAAAAAGTCTGGTCTACAATGGCCAATGATATCATCCCGGAATCAAGAAGAACTGGACGCAGGATCAACATCCCTGCCAGGTTGCACGGGGAGGTCGGTCGTAACCGGCGATTCCCCACCACCAAAGTCTGTTCGGAGGAAAACATACAACCAATTTACACTTAAACACTAACAACACATAGTATGACACAAAACCCCACAAAATAACAGGATAAACAAACAACGAAGATAACAACGCCGATACAAGTATACAGATTAAATGAGAAAGGGAAAACAAATATACAGAAAAACAATAAGAAGAACACATACAGAGTAAAACATGAGACAACAGAAATAATCACAAAAAGGAAAAATAAATATATAAAAATAAAGTATGGCTGCGATGCCCCTAAAACAAGGGCAACCCTACCTACCCCCATTTCACCATCTTTTATCTACTACTATCCAAATTTTCCTAGAGTGCATATACAATCAACCTTACAGATAGACTCCACTTTTGTAAAAAATATAATGAATGGATTGTTGAAGAATGGGACAAAGTGATATTCACTGAAGCTCCATTCTGCTTGTTCAGGGCTTCTGGAAGAACCCACGTTAAGAGGAGAATAGTGGAGCGCTTTCAAGAGCCCTTTGTTATGTCCCCAGTGAAATATTCGGACATTCTGCATTTCTGGGACAGCTTTTCATTTGAGGGAACTGGAAGACTAACTCAAAATCGTAGCAAAACATGCTTCATCAGCATCTTTTCCCAACGGTTCAGAACCAATTTGGGCATGATAAGTCTCTTTATTAGTATGATTGCGTACCTTGCTACAAAGCAAAAACAAGAACAAGGTAGATGGCTGAAAATAACATCGAACTGTTGGAACCTTGGCCAGGGAATTCGCCAGATTTGAACCCAATGCAGAATTTGTGGGTGATAATCTCAAACTGATGCTCAATATACAGAAGCCTTCCAATTGTGAGCAGTTGCGGGTGCTTAGTGAACACAAAATGAAGCAATATCAATCGGGACATCATCACAAAGTTGGTTTCCAGCATGTCAAAATGAATTGAAGTCCTTAGGAACATGGGACATCATTGAAAATAATGACTTCACGCATCACTTTACTGTATTTATTCTAAAAATGGAGTTGAGCTCTAAATTTGTGTATTTCACCTTCAAATTAGGATACAAATACGCTAAAACAAAATGCAACGTTTGATTAGTTCTTAGTTTTCTTCGATGAAAATATATTAGTTTCAACTTTTGTCCTCACTGTAAGTCCCGCGATCGACTCCCGGTGACTGTATGAGGAGACAAAAGATTGGTGGTCTTAGGGAGCTAGTCGCTTATCAGCGACACCGTCTGCCGCGTGTGTGCAGGCAACTCTCTCCACACGCCTCATCACTCACAATGCCACTCGTAACGTCACTCTCTTCGCACACACATATTATTCTCCTCCCTGGAGTCTACCGAAACGATTTCCATATCTACACTCCCTAACTCGCATAGAGTGGAGTCCCTTGGCACACGAAGGGTTCTCTGGTCGCTGGGGTTGGTAGCAAAGTACTAAGACTATCCCCGCACATGCCCCCCACCCTACTTCACAAGGACCATGCTATCCCTGACCTCACCATTGATTATCATTTTGTGATCTTTATGTAAGTTTCATCGCGATTGAACAAAAAAAAGACGGCGTTGCAATTAACTGATAAGCAAATTCGTAAAAATTAGAAATTCCTTTATTCTTCGGTTGCTACCTCGGCGTCGCTGGTCATTCTTTTCCGGCATCCCCACCCCCTTTCAGAAGGGACCTCGCTAATGTTTTTCCCCGCGCGTGCAAAACCGCTGGATTATTGATAAATTTCTTTACTTTCAGAACATACAGCGTGGTCGCTCCCAAAATCCTTAGACCTAATCGCGACTACACCGTGGTTGTGTCAACGCACGGGACCAAGGAGTTGGTCAGCGTGACCGTCGAAGTCGGGGGACGCCAAGATGCCGGAGGAGTCATCCTGAACAGGCAAATTGCTCAGTTGGATCCGCAGTCGACGCAAATCATAAAGTTTGAGGTGAAGATCTTTCGTTTTCGGGAGTCGAGAGGTATTCTTTTGGGGTTAGGGTCAAGTTTACGGTTGGAGAACTTGTATATTACCGTTACCGTTTCCGCATAACGGCCTGAGCGAAAATAACTTGAGGTAGAGGATGATTTGATGTTTCGGACATTGTGGAGTTTCAAGGACAACATCCCCACACTCCCTAAACAGTATAGTATTTATCATTATAATTAAAATAGGACCACACCAGACTCAAAAAGGGATAGCGAGAAATAAGGGTTTGGCCCTTAATCGATGTGCTTAGGTAGCTTCATCTCCTAGCAAACCTCCCTTCAGGACTATCCCCATGAAGTCCAGAAAGTGGGGTATTCTTCATGTAAAGAAATGGAACCGTCCTGAAAACGGTCAAGGAAGTCACAAGATCCCTAAAGCTCAAGTTTGATCCCTTTTGTCTCTCCACATACTGGCCAGTATTTAGATATCGGTACAAATTCCAATTGATTTTAAATTTCAACGATTAATTAATAATCTTTTAAGATCGGAGAATTGGGTCCCGGCGATTATAATCTCACAGTCACCGGCTATGGGGGTTTATCCTTCTACAACACGACGAGCCTCGACTACGAGGGCAAATCCTACTCGGTGTTCATCGAGACCGACCGCGGAGTCTACAAGCCGACTGACACCATCAAATTCAGAGCAATTGTTGTGAATCCATTTTTGAAACCTTCCGTGACGGGTGCCATCGACGTGTATGTCACGGTGAGTGTTTTTATCCCTGTACATTGAATGGAGATGTAGTGAATATCTTAGCCTCCCGACAAGGGAAAGAAAATGATTCCCGACTGCTTTCGTCTTTTCTCATAAACCTTTATTATTTGATAAAGACGAAAACGCTCGGAATATTACTTTTCTTGTGGGTGGCTAACATATTTGTACTCCCGAGCTAACTTAGCTTATAATTGCATTCATTTTGTACCTGGAGAACCGAAGTTGGTACGGGTATTTTCTAAATCGTGACCTTCAATAATATTTTGGGAGGATTTTATACAGTTAATGGAGATTTCTACCGTTTCTCGTGCCTTTCTTCGTGGAATCCTTCAATATTTTTTGGCAATCGAATTTTAAAGATAATCTTAGGGACGTGAAATCCCCCTCCCCTAACTCATGTTTCCCCGAGTTTGGTAATCTGCTTCTGATGACGACATTTGTAGGTTTTTAATTTACCTCAAATATTGGACATAAACATTCTAAAATTGGTAATATTTAGGAAACGCTAAAATGTCACCTTTTGATACTTGTTTAAATGTAAGATTTCTTCCCTGAAGGCCGATTTAGGCCTGTGGGGAAAAGAGGGATCCTATTTTCTGAAATGGGGATTTGGTTTTGTACTAGGTAATGTTTGGATCCGATTAAATATAGGTACTAGTGTTACCTGAATGGATGGTATTGCATTGTGGGAGTTCCGCAATGTGCCTCACTGTGAGACTGTATGGAATTCCGGTAGTTATTCTGGTCACCTACATTTCTTCAGAGCCAAATCTTCTCCCATAATAATTTTCCCTTCATTGTTTAGGTGATTTATGATGGTTCTTTTCTTTCTCTTCCTAACACTTTCCCATTTTAACTATTCATCCAGTCTTCTGTTCCTCCTTTTTATTCTTTTCCCAATGAGCAACCAACTATGGTAGTCACCGTCAAAGTCGCATTTTCCCCTGAATCCACCCTCCTTGCCTTACCCTTGACACATCCAATTTTCCCCCAAGGACGGTGACGGCAATCGTGTGAAACAATGGATGAGGGTTTTCACGAACCGGGGGGTGTTCTCAGGGGAGGTGCTTCTGGCAGAGGAGCCCGTCCTGGGATGGTGGAACATCACCGTAGATGTCCTCGGCCAGAAAACCACATCATCCGTCCTCGTAGCCGAATACATCCTGCCAAAGTTCGAGGTCGAAGTCTCGCTTCCTAAATTTGCCACCTTCGATGATGAGCAAATTGTTGCTACCGTCACGGCGAGGTAGGGTACCGATTCGGACTCGTGTGGCTGGGGCAGAGATTGAGTATAAATATTGCCTACAATGAGCCTAATGGGTGCTGTATGAGTAGTTTTGGTTTATTTAAAAGTGTATTAGAAGAGTAATTTAAAAAAGAAAATACAGGTAATATCCCATAAAGTTCTGAGACTCCTTGATTTAAGGGGACGAGCTACCGTTTTGTAGTATATTGCCCTTCTATCGATTCCCGGATAGAGGTTAACAGGCTTGGACTCTTGCTGTTCCTGTCCTCAAAGAACTTGTTCTTAGAAACGACCTATGTTCTCCTGGTACACCGATGAGTCTAGAAACCAGGTTGAGTTACCGGTCGTCTTTTCTATTTCTGAAGAAATCGAGGAGCAATCTTTTTAGTCCTCCGTAGGGTTCCTTGAGGTGGTTTGATGTAGCCAGTGTTGTCTTCTCTCTTTTCTATCCCCATCCTTCCGTATAAATTATGGGTATGGGTGTAGGTGGGTAGGTAAGGGTATATATGTTTAGATATATGAACAATACCGACAGGGGCACAGGTCAATGGAAGCTTTCAATTTAATGTAGATCAGATCGACTGGTTGCTACTCTGTATATGTCAGCAACTGGAAAGTCTGCTCGAACTGGTGCCCATCCTTCAACTACCCATACCCATTGGTGGTTATACTTCGGTTATGACGGTGAACATGTTTCCTCCCTGCTATATCATTGCCGCAACTCTGCTTTTCAATCCATTTTTCTCCCTTAACCCAAACTCGTGTCTGTTAAGGTACACTTACGGCCGCCCCGTCAAGGGTGAGGTCACACTTCAAGTGGCGCCCACCTACAAGTACGCTTACCTGCAACCTCCCTACGACCAGCCAATCAGCGTCGTCAAGATGATGAAGGGCAAGACGGACATTACCTTCAATCTCTTCTCCGACTTGAAGTGAGAAAACATTTAGTTATTATGGCAACGCTCGCTTTACTCTTGGCCATTTATTACAGAATACTTGGCACTTACAAACACCTCACCCAAACAGACCTTTACCCTCTCTGTCAAGTTAACTCCCACACCAGTCAAGATTGCATTAGCTTGGCAGCTCCCAAACAACACAATAACATTAAAAATGTCCTGCAGCTTTGGACAAGTCCAGTGGATGTGATAGCCTACCTACGTGGTGCGGGCTTCCTGGAATAACAGGGCCCGGGGAACCACAACAACTGTTTTTTCTTCACCATGTGCCTCATCCTTTTGCTCATTTATTACACTTTATTACAACTGTTCTTTCTCTCTGTGCCATAACCTTGTTCTTGCCGCCAATTGTGCTCTTTTTTTTTTTACCTCTTAAAATGGCGGTCTATGGAGTCTTAATTTCTCTTCCTCGAAGGCTGAAGGAGGACTATATACGAGAACTGGAATTTACCGCCTACGTCAAGGAGGACCTGACGGACAGGGTGCAGAACTCGTCCTCCACGATCACCATCTTCAAATTCCCTTACAAGATGGAGTTCATCCGAACCTCCGACAGCTTCAAACCCGGACTCAAATACACGGCATTTGTAAGTGGGGCTGTTCAGGAGGGGAGTGACATTGATACCGATGCTGCAGTTAACATCTGGAGGGTTGCATAGCATCCTCGCTCCAAGGGCCACAAGCTGATCTTCCTTAAAGCGTTTATTTCAATTTTTTCGCTAGCCTTATTCTTAGGGGGTGGCTTGGTTATCCCCCACCCCTAGGCCCATTTTATGCTGAGGGATTGTCTTTGTAGGATTATACAGGCTTTTAATGGTCAGAGCTACGGCATAGCCGAATGGAATTACCGCTTTCCGATTACAGCGAAGTTAAACCACATCAGGTGAGGTAAGTGACCAGATGGAGTTACGATCCCGGGGCACCTTCACGGTTGCTTGCCCTGGTTCGGGTCCCACGTTAATCATTAATTCCCCACGGAGAAATAAAAGCCATCAAGAGGGCAGGGCAGGGCAGGGTAAAACCTTAACCAATTTCCCCTTTTCTTCCTTGCTCAATATTCCATATCCTTTTTCCCCTTTGCTCAATATTCCTTATCCTTCTTTTTTTATGCTCAATATTGTTTATCCTTGTAGTTAAAGATTGCCTACCACGACGACAGCCCCGTTCGAGAAGGCGAAGTGACCCTTCGTCACGCGTTCTCGCGTGACCAAAGTGAATTCATAGAGTCGATCCACCGAGTGCCACCCAACGGTATCGTACCCTTGGCCTTCTTCCCTCCTCTCAAGGATGACGTTCATAACCTGGCCCTCGAAGCTCAATTCGCCAACCTAACACAGTGGCTGGCCGACCTCACAAGAGCCCAGTCACCGAGCAATTCCTTCTTACAAGCTACTCTGCTCACTCAAGATCCAGAGGTGAATGATGCGCTGCTTTCATAACATTCTCTACCCAGACTGACTAACAACTGAAGTCTTCTTGCTAAACTTTAACGACCAACGCTTAAGAAAAAGACGACTACTTGGTGTCATTCAACTAACTCAATCTTCTTACCGCCTAACTTTGTTCTTGACAGCTAATAGGAGTTAGTGTTTGACTAAAATTGACTATGGGAGCTGAATTAGATTAAAATTCTTTATCCTTTGACTCGTCTATACCCATACCAATAGTGACATATAGCCGTTTTCTTCCTGCAGTATCGGATTGACTAGGGAAGTCTTATAGATCTTAGATGCATGATTCCTTTGTTAAGAAGTTTAAAATTTTAAATTCTAATTGACTACTGTTTTTTTATCTTATTTTACCTATCCAAACTTGTTTTGCTTGAAGTAAACATAAATTTTCATTGGGGTGAATTCAATTCATTTAATATCTCAATTGCATGGTTTCTTTGGCCCAAGAAAATGCAGTAAACCCAAGTTTGATTGGAGGAAATTGTTCAAAATGAGTTCACGGATTACCAATTATCGAAAGCATTACTTTGCACATAATTAAATCAAGGTTTTAGATCAAATTTTAAAGCTCAACCCCAGAATTTCGTGTTCACGTTATCCTTCTATAGCTGTTAAGTTTAAAAGTGTAAAGCTTGATTGCGGTCAGAAACGTTTTAATTCCATTTGATACTAACGCCTGTGTAGGTAGGTAAAGATATCCGTCTCTACCCTAGAAGTGACGGAAACGGATAATGAAACCAACATAAAGATCAGACTAAGGGAAGATGTGGATTCGTTTCCCGTCAGGATTACGTAGATATAACTAATTACCCATCGTAGAGATTCTTGAAACATAAGAGATGAAAAGAGTGTGTTGTGCTATGAAAACTGAAGAGGAAAGCCATCGGTGTTGTGATTGGGTCTTCTTCTGGGGTGGGGGTTGTAAAATAAGAAATCATTGCTGTCTGCTACGGGCATCCCCCGCCCCCTCAATGGGGGAGAGACGGAGTATGCCCTTCCCCCATTTCTAGGAAGCAAAGGGGTCTCGGTAAAAGTTTGGTACGGTCGAAAGAAAGAGTGGGAGAGAAAAGATGGTGTGCCATAGTTGGTCTGCCTCAGTAGGTTAAACAAAGAATAGCGTGCTTTCTGCCAGGCAAGTACAGTTTGACTGGTTGAGAGGACCGACTGATTAACATGAAATGCTGTGATAACTACCTCTGGGTGCTAAGGGCAACGGGTCCACTAATTAGTGACTAGACCTCTACGTGCGTTGTTTATGTCCGCGTTTTCTTGATATTGAACCAGTTATATCGACCATAGTAACCGTTGCGTCACTAGGCTAGTGATAGCTCCTCGATTCTGTGTTGATAACTCAAGATATCTGCGATTGAGCAAGTCATTTTTTCTAACTTTATTAATAAATTTTCTTGAGGTGCCCAAACGTTGATTGAATCATCCATATAGTGAACTCATTTTGTACGATTACAGAGATTCACATGGGGCTGTTCCAACAAGACCAGTTATTTCGGTAAACCTCTCTTTACCTTTTCGTTGGTTTTCCTATGTTGTGGCACGAATGATCCTATTTTTAACAGCATGTTTCAAGTATATTTTTTTCAATGTGATACCAACAGGTTGGTTCTGATATCGAAGTTCAGATTGAAACGACTGCCCATAATACTTCGGTATGTGCTTAAGTTTTCTTGTGTCTTATGTTCATTTAAGATTTGGTTCTTGATAAAACTGAACAGATTTTCATCTAGAAAAAATGTTTGCGTTCTTAATAATGTTATAAATTAGCGAGAGTAGTTACACAGTGGCAAATAGCATGGAAAATCCAGTTCTTGAGGACTGGGACAAGAAAGATTGTTGTCAAAGTTGCAAGAAGTTGCAGTTTCCAAGAAGGGATGCTAGTCAAGTTTGGTCGAAGATGGCAAGTTTGGCAGAAATGTCGAAAGTTACAAAAGTGGAATTGCAAAAATTGCAGTGATAATTCTGAAACAAAAGATTATAACAAATTGGTACAAAGGAAAGTAAATAATCCTGTATTACAGTCAATAAGGCCTCTTCACTTCAGTTAGTTTCATTAATATGGACCTAGGGTTTGATAAGGTTTGAACCAATTATAAATTTTTTAAAAATAAGATGTATCTTCCTTTAGGTTGGGGGTGTAGTTCTTGTGGGTCTTAACGCAACTCAACCGATGGTTCACTTCGTGTACGAAATAATGGGAAGAGGAGACGTGATTTACGCAGAAACTCTTCAAGCACACCGAGGAACCACACACACATTCAGGTTCGGAGTTTGCTTATATTTCATTCACCAATGAAGGTTTAAGTTGAATTTGGCAGCATGCTTCCCTACAGACGGTTGTTGCCATCTGTAAGGCTGCTGACGATTTTGAACTAAGTTGGTTATCAAAGAATTCTATTTTCTCGCCAGATTCGTGGCTACTCCTGCAATGGCTCCTCGGGCCAGGCTTGTTGTTTATTATGTGAGGGAAGATGGTGAAGTGGTTGCAGATTCCCTTCATTTTTCCCTTGCCGGCGCTATTCGAAATGATGTAAGTGGAAAATGAAGCGAGCTTAATTTATAAGGTCATAATTTCTCTTCATTTACTAGCACGTTCATTTTTACTATTTCTCGTTAAGGAAAAATGTAAATTCCATCATACGATTCGTTTTCTGTTTTGTTCTTTTGTTAGTAATGAATCTCCTATTACAATATTGGGCCATGGCGAAAGCAAGTTCACACAAAATGGATTTAAAGCAATTGAATTCTCATTTTAGAACCTTCCATCTTTGTGGAGACGAGTCGTTACAAGATTGTTTTTAGGAACAAATATTTTCAAATTGATTCTCTCTTTTTCAAGTTTGACGAAGATTGTTTTTAATGAAGATAGTAATTACACATATATTCCGGGGTATCTCGCGACCCAAAACAATTTACACGCACATATAAAACAACCCATCAAATCCAGAACCCAACCATCTCCTAAACGCCTCCCCACCATACATACATCAACGCTGAAGAAACGTCACGCACGTTTCCATGCCAAGGGTGTCACCACCAAAATTCAACACGCCACTAACTAGCACATTGGCTTAACCAACACTGATACGTACACCCTCTGCCACCAGAGGCCGCATACGACCCAACACATTTAAGGAGCAGCCCTTTCATTGGGTAAGCGTTGCCCTTATTGTTCACTCCCCCATAAAAAGGAGCCCGAGCATCTTTAATGAAGGTGAACAGTAGGGGTTATTCGATACTGATTTCTTACACAGGTGTCTGTGAGCGTGAACCCTGGCCAAGTGGACGCAGGGGGTGATGTCGCCATTACAGTTACGACAAAGCCTAACGCTTTTGTGGGCGTCGCTGCGATTGACCAAAGCAGTCTCCTCCTCATGAAACGAAACGACATTTCGGAGGTATTGTGCTCTACCCATTTTCTGGTACGAAAAGTTCTCGAAATATAATTATAATTTAATTTTGTCGAAAATTTTGATCCTGCGAGCGCAATACGCAATGGCGGTAGTATGATTTGCTTTTGTGGGCACGGCCAGTTGACGCGGTCCAACCCTAACTTGTAGAAAAACGATTGGTAATGAAGGAAGATTCTGGTCTGAGTACTGTGGCAAATATCATTAATTTGACTTTATAGTGTTATTATTTAGCCCATTATCAATTCAATGCCTTGTTCAAGGGAGTAGATTGGCGGATTATGTTCATGTGTAGGGTTGATAATTTTTAGTTGCTAGAAACTAGCAGGAAATCAACTGGGAACATTTAGGTACCATCGTTTTTCAAAAGGTTCATGCGTACTATTAAACCCAACAAGCTTTGTAACTCAGAGTTCAATTCAGGTTAACTTGCATAGGTTGACCTGGATTGACATGCCAAAACGTCTCGGGGAGTATCCTTCTCCATTTGCCCCCACTATTTTATGGGGTCTAATGTGATTTAGGGACCTCTGTTCATAGATGGGTGCGGGGAGGTATTTTTAACAGAGTTTTGTGCTTTCCAATATCTAGGGCCCCAAGTATGCTCCTATTTTGGAGATTTATCGTCCAAACACCATAGAGTTTTGCTACAGGTTTTCTTTGCCACCGATTTTTCCTCTTCTTATTTAGAGGTCTCCACTGGGGACCTCTATTTTAACGTGGGTTCCGAACCCTGGGTCTCTTTGTGGCAGCCGTCCAATCACAGTGGACCCGAAATGGGACTCCATCCGATCGGGTTAACAAAGCTCAGCCCAGAGTCCGTTTTTTTATACTCGACTCTGCCGTATTCCGCTCAACCCAGGTCTTATATGGCACTGACACTCCTTTGACTATCTCAGGACACCCTTTACCTCCGCCTCCTTCAGCACAACCACCGTATACTGTGCGCCAAGGCGCCTCATAATCTCACCTCATTCAATTGCCTCAACGCGTAAGTGACCCCACGGATATTAGAACCAGTTTTTTCTCCATTGGTAATGAAGTGGATTGTCCGCAGGGGCCGGATGGAGCGATCATCCCGCAGGGAGTATAATAACATTTTCGTCCTCCTTGCCCCAGTATTTAGGGGGTTGGGCTTTGACTGTGAATTTACCCACCTCTTATTCCCCATCACTCAAAGTTAAATTCCCTCGTTAGTTAATATTTTCCTCGGGTGGATTACCACTGCTTCATTTGAGCCTCGTTTTGATTTGTGAGGAAGTAAATATTTCTAGGACGGAATTCTAGAAGAACTAGAGACCTATGACCCGGGCCGGGTCGATGCCCCAAGCCCGTGGCACTACCTGGAACGACGTAAGAAGCGCTCTCTCTTCAGTTACCACGGAACCACGACGGCGGCTGATGTCTTCAAGGTATTTGTCACATAATGGTAGTGTCTGTGGTTCATAATAGATATAAACAAACCTGCCCCCCCCCTCCTCCCCCGATTCTTAAATAACCCTAAGGGTGTATTTCTCAACCCCGCAATTAAAACGTTCGTGGTTGTGCTCATAAAACATCAAAACCTAACCTAACCAAAACCATCAGTCTGATTCTTAAGTCACCCTAAGGACGTTATGATCATGTGTTTTTGTGCCCTGTATAGTTCAAAGTTTATTTCCATGTTCCTCTATCAGTTACCTCTTCATCCTTTTATCATTCTTACTTCTCAGTTTACGTTCTCTATTTGTTCTTGTGATCTGAGAAGTTGATCCACTTCAAATGTTGAAATTATTGATCTGGAGTGTGAATGGTCGGTCATCTTTAGATTTAAGATTCCTCTGCCCTTCTTTGCTTCTCAAATTCACTGCCTTTGTCCTCGTTAGATAATGACATCTTTCTTTTTAGTAGTAAAAAACTATTCTAAAACTACTTTGTTTCTTTCTAAGAACGCTGGTATTGTGATATTGACCAACGGGCTAGTCTATGACTTCAATCCTTACGGTAAGTCATTGCACTTTCAAGCGAGAGATGAAAATAATTTAAATTATGATTGTCCTCATTTTATATATTTTAGATCACGTTTTGTATAGTATTTGATACTCGTTAGTTAATATTACATCATTGAAGTTACTTACCAAAGGATGGCTTTGTTATTGGTAGTTTTTGTTAATCTTTAATGCCTACTACTTGATCTTTTGTCTTGCTCATGGTACCTACGATTGGCCATTGCAGCTTTTAAGTTTTTCCTGCAACATGAGAATTAAAGTAAAGCTTTTTATATATTTACTGCTTCTTCGTATTATTCTAAAGTTCTTAAGGCTGTGATTATTTTCCTTGAGCCTTATTATGATTCCTCCATTGGTAAGTTTTTCTTTCTTGATTAAATTTCATAACCTCAAGTTATATTCTGAAAGTAAGCGATCTATATCTTAAAAGTTAAATTTCTAATCATTTTTATTCTTGGTCAAATATTAAGAATATGGTTACCCTAGGTTTTATGATTCTCTGATTAGAATTCTTGCACTTTCCTCTTTATCCCCCTGTAATTCCTTCCCCCTTTCCTTAAAATAACGCCTAACCACCTTATGGACTGACTGATAAGCAGCGTAAAATGTTTAACTCGGTTTCCCTTTGCTGCGGACGAACCAAAGAGTTTGTCAACTTACTTCATTCTCTTCGCTCATTCGCTGCCCTTATCTAACGCTGTTAACTAACCCGCACTCGTAGCTTACTATAGGGTACTACATGACGGACCCGATCTACTGATGGAGTCGTCAGCTCCAATAGATGTTCCAGCTCGTCAAAAGGGCACGAGCCGTACCAGAACGCGGTTCCTAGAGACTTGGCTCTTCAGTGAAGCAGACTCAGGGTGAGACTTGAGGGCATGTTTGAGCACGGACAGTAGACGTAGTTAACGGAATTTGAGGTAGTGTTGTTTTGACTTGGACTTGACATCTTTTTCCTGCTTTGTATTCCCTCGTAAAATCTCTAGTATTAGATTCCTTGCAATTCCTCTTCTGGAAAACTTCGGGACCTTTTTATAATGGGTATAGAAGTAGGTACCTTTTGGACTTTATCCATCTCTACTAGCCTTTGGAATTTGATGTTTGTTTGCTTTTGTTTAGTTTGTTTCACAGCTGTCGTGAGTATCTTTGGTATTTTTTTTACTAATGTTCCTCACGCTCTTTTCCTTCATTCCTTTCCCGCCTCTTTCCGACCTAACGGCATAGTTTTGTGGGTTTGGGCCAGTATGATGAAATCAACCAAGCTTATGTTGTGTGTAAACTCTCTAGACCGACAGTGTAGTGACGTTTATCTACATAAAGGATCTGGCCCAAGAAAGAAATTTACCAGTGATTTACTGGAGCAGCCAATTTATCTAATTTATCCCAAGATTTTGACGCTATTGACTGAGTTTCTATAGTGTACACTGACTACCAGACACGTTCATTTCACGTATTCGCTATTATTCTACTGGGCTCCTTCGTTATGTTCCACGATTACCAATTGGATTGCTTCAAGACCCCACTAAACTTCCTGGAATCCCCGCTGCGCTAACAGACCACAATAAATTCAACCTCGCCCAACCCATATCCAAGAATCATGAAGTTAACCCCCACTCTTTCGATTTTCTCGCAATTCATGTTAGTCTTTGGTTGAAGAGACGGTAGCATTTTAGCTTTTTTGAAATCTATCAGTTTTGGATCCCTTCCGCTCCGGCACTGGTCCCATTGATGGATCTCCCGTCCAACCGGAAAAGATGCCCCCTGCCGTGAATGGTCCTTTTTGGCGATCTTTCGCACCCCTGGAGGCGTCCACTCTGAAACCAGACTTAGGCCCCGGCGTTGTCTACCACTCTCTTACCAGACCGCCTCTCGCCGGTCCCTACGCTTTCTCCTTCCTTCCGCCTCCCCCCGACGACAAACCTCGGATCTATTTAAATAAGGCTCTTCCTAAGCCATGGATCTTCAAGGATGCAGAGACGCGGTCAGTATTTTGTTTTCAAACTAGCCTCAACTCTTATTTGACTGAGCGAGGAGCGATCTGTAACCTTCTACGCCTCTAGGCCTATTCTTGCACTATAGTCTATATAGATGTGATGGTCTTAAAATCTTTAAAACAAAATTTCCTACTTGCCTTTCTTAACACGAGAAAGCATTAGGAGCATGTACTATTTATCTCTCGGCATGGTAATTTTTGGACTGTTAATTATTTTAACAGTAAATAAAAATACCCTAGAATGGTAGGCTGTTGAATTGAATATAATAGCCATGAATATATGAATCGAGGTAATTAAGTTTTTAAGTGAAATATATTGGCAAAGATACCAAATACTATTGTTATAATAAAGGTTTACCAAATATTTCAGGTTCAACGGTGTTGTTACCCTGAGAGAAAAGGCTCCAGATTCTATCACTTCTTACATCTTGTCTGCGTTTGCTATCGACGATTTCTATGGTCTAGGTGTAGCGGATATTCCAGCAAAGGTAGCTTCTTCACTGTCGGACTCTTGTATTTTCATTGATTTAAAATGTTATAATAAATTCTGGGCCATAGTTTGCTCTCTCTCTCTCTCTCTGCCTTCATAGACTTAATTTTTTCTCCTCCATTTAAAATACGAGTATAATAAGTCTTATCACGCAAAAGTCTGTAAAGCCGTGTGAAGAAAAGTGAAAATGTGTGAAAGAAAAAGAGCAGCACATCCTCCTGAAACTTTTAGAACTGGTACCCTATGGATCAACCAAAGGAACCAGCGTTCCGATTATATAGTCGCTGCTATGTCAAATTTTGTGGTCACGGGAAACTGGGAAAAATCTTTCGCGTCCTTTCTAGATAGCCTGGAATTAAGCGGGCTGGTTAACTGAGGGGAGGTGGCCTTGGCACGACTGTAATTTTAATTCTCATCTCCGGATACGTACGTGTGCTCGTTTAAATGTTTACTAATTTAAAGACCTATAATGGTAGGCGTCTTTTTTTTTAATTTTTTGAATTTCACTCCTAGATGTTTACCAAATTTAATTACTAGTTAATACCAGATAACAAAATTTAACTAGCACTTGTGTATTTCTTTAGGTGGACTCTAATCAATTGCAAATTCTTTGCAGTTGACCGTTTTCCGTCCTTTCTTCATCTCGCTCCATTTGCCACCATCTGTTGTAAGAGGAGAAGCTGTTGCGATAGAAATTGTGGTCTTCAACTATGGAAGAAATGAAGTCACTGCTAACGTTACTCTATTCAACCCTGGTCCTGGAGACTTCTTATTCCCCGATTTTGCTAATGAAATCGACCAAGGATGTAGGTTTCCTCTTAAATTTTTTTGAAATAGAGTTTCGATAGTTTTATATTTTTTTGCGCTGTTGCCATTCTCATTGTTTTGGTTCTTAGCCCCTGCGTCGTCTCGTAGCAAAATGGTGACCATTCCTGCCGAAGATGGTGGTGCTCTTTCCTTCATGATTGTTCCTCAGAAACTGGGAACCATTGACATCAGAGTTTCGGCTGTGAGCTCTTTCGCTGTTGATGTTGTCAACCATAAGCTGTTCGTCAAGGTGGGTCGCGCACATTATCGGAAATTGAAAATCATAAAAGACAAAAAGACTCTCTAGAAAAGGAGTTGAACAAAATAGGTCCGCAATACGTAGATTGCTACAATATCTATTGTTTGCACTTGTAGGGGGAAAACTCTAAACCCCGGGGGTAAATTAAAGAAAAAGAGACCCCTCATTCCCAAATATTAATTCGTAATAATAATAAGGGAAAATAACATGACACGTGATATACAAGGAATTTTGGTAATGGCCCAAGGAAAGGAAAAGTGGTATAAAACCCGGTAAAACGGGAATCTATTACGCGACTCTTAAAAGCTTAAGAAGGTAAATGGGAAATTTAGAAACATAGAAAATAAGGAAAACTATTTTAAAATATTGCTCTGCGTTTTACCTGGTTTGATAGCACTCTTCCTTTCCTTCGGCTATTAACATTAATTCGTAATCTTTGATTATAAAAGGACCAAAGATTCCAAGGATGTAATTAACTCTGTTCCTCCTAGCCTGAAGGGTCTCCATTGAGGGTGAACAAGGCTTTGTTGGTCGACCTCAAGAACGAGCAGCACTTCGCTGAAACTGTCAACATTACCACTCCTCGCAATATCGTCGATGGATCGCTAGATATCTCCGTCAGCGTAATTGGTAAGAACGGATTTCTAGCCAGTTTATTTTCCTCTGCTCGCCACTGTATCTAGAATTAAAGCGACCTTAGAGGTGACCTACCCCGCTATTCGACCCTAGTTGCCACACTTTCGTCAGAGCTATGTGGATACTAGTGCTCCATCGCCAGGGTTCCGGAACAGAAGCGAGTAGTGCATCTCTTGCGATGTGGAGACGGGAAAGGGAACGATGGCGGTGTTGCGATTTACAGTGTCTGTGTTTTTATTTAAAGTGCAAGAGCATCTAGGGCGTATCACGCAAAATGTTTGTAAGGAGAGAACTACAAAGTATTGAAGATAAAATGAACATGTGTGTAAGAGAAATGGCTGCAACAAAGGTGCACATGTTACACCTGATATCCCCTTGTGGGCTTGCTATATGCGTGATGACGCTTATAGTAGTGGCTATGTGCGTGATGATGCTTATAGTAGTGGCTATGTGCGTGCTGACGCTTATAGTAGTGGCTATGTGCGTGCTGACGCTTATAGTAGTGGCTATGTGCGTGCTGACGCTTATAGTAGTGGCTATGTGCGTGCTGACGCTTATAGTAGTAATATGCGTGATGACGCTTATAGTAGTAATGTGCGTGATGGCGCTTATAGTAGTAATGTGCGTGATGACGCTTATAGTAGTGGCTGTGTGCGTGATGACTCGCGTATGAGCTACCTACCACATTGGGGGTAGGCCCAGCCCATCCATCTCATGACAACGCTGGTTTTGTGTCCGCCCTCGCTGAGATTGAACCCGTTCCCTCGACACTAGAAATCCTAGCCCGTATTCACTCGGCTGTCGAGAGAACTCCTCAAAACGACTCTTCTTCGCATTTGACAGTAGAGATTTCGAGACAGTCTCGGGTTTTCAAACATTGGCGCGTTTCTTTGCCAAATGCCTCATTCCTCCAAAGACGAGGGCCATCCATGTTTATTGGCTTCCATGGAAATCTACAAGTGAGGGATATTCATGAAATCCTACTAAATATCTCTAGGCTTTGGTTCCTATAGTGAATTAACTAGTAGGATAGTGGACATATCGGCTACAGCGGTGTCCTGGTGTAAATGCTATTCGGTTGGAAAATTAGTCTTTTTAATTTTTATTAACATCCGATTTTTTTTTTGGGGGGGGGGATATCTCTTCGTATTAATAAGATGTAATATTAATAAAGTGAATTTAATTCCATCCATAAAATACTTAATGCTCACAGTTTAGGATTTGGAATCAAGCGTAAATATTTTTAATTTTAATAGTTTCGCTTTTCCTGCAGGAGATATTTTAGGCCCCGTCGTCAGTGATCTGGCCTCTTTGCTTCAACTCCCGACAGGATGTGGCGAACAAAACATGGCGAAAATGGTTCCCAATATAGTATTAATCGAATATTTGAAGGTATTTTACTCATTGACATTGAAGAAAATTTAACATGCAGGAATTTTGGATAATTCTCTACTTAGAATACCAGTGTATTAGTAGCATTTGTAGTATAAAATTTATTTCCCTGAGTATAAGTAATTTTCTAGAAGTTTGCTATGAACTACCTTTACTAATCCCTAATTGGCAAACTTGGTCAGGGATTGCTAAAAGACCGCTTTCAAATCAATCTAGGGCAAGTCCCTCCTGTCATTTCTATAGTTAACTGGTTCGGTGATATGGCTATTCAACTAACCCTCTATATTTCTAAAGGGAAAAAAATAGCTATAGAATCTGGCAAATTAGCCGTGGCCAATTTAACCCATCCCCTTCAAATCCCACCTGTAGAGAATGACTGTATCTCGTTGCAGAATAAAAATGAACTGAAGCCGGAATATTTGGAAAGAGCCAAAATGAACTTGGAATTGGGTTACCAGCGTCAACTGACTTTTCGTCATGAGAATGGTTCTTTCAGTGCCTTTGGAAGCCGTGATAAGTCTGGAAGTACCTGGTAAGATCCCCGCCATAGGCGCTACTTAAGCACCCCTACATCATTGGACTCGGAACCTTTCATACCGATGCTGGTATTTGACCTGTACCACCCACAAAAGGGTGTGGGGTATAGTAGCATTGGTAACCATGTTATGGCTGACATTTGCAGGATTGCATGACCTCCATGGTCCCAACGTTTGTGCGAGTCTGACTTAATTGTTGAGGTTGGGACGGTAGTGGAGATGCGTATCCTCTCGGTCCCGACTACCGCAAGTAGTTTTCTCTGGTAACTACTCCGGCTATACATCTTCCGAGCATTTATAGTCTCGGGCGACTCTACATCTCACTATATCGGTCGGTCGGTCCCATTTTTGCTGTTGTTTTTGTAATAACATCATAACCATTCGGCCGATTCTAACGAAATATGAAACCCTAATATTGTTTTACATTCGATTTCGATTGATATAATTGGCAAAGTCATCCCAAGGTTAGTCCTTGAATTATTGAAATTATTGAAAGTGTTGAAGGTCGTAAGGTCACAAATCAGAATATTTGAGCACGCGACTTTTTGGTCAACAGACCTTATTACTTTACAGTCTACTTTAAGAACCTCTTTTTTTAGTCGCGTGAGAGTCAGGTCGCGAGGGACTCTACATCTCACTATGTCGGTCAATCCCCGTTTTTGTTGTTTTTTTTTGTTTTTGTAATAACATTGTAACTATTCCGCCGATTCTAACGAAATTTAAAACCATTATGTTGTTTTACATTCTCTTTCGAATGATATAATTGTCAAGGTCCTCCCAAGGTTATCCCGGGAATTATTTTGTTTTTGCAATAACATAATAACTTTTCGGCTGATACTCTGCTGGGCAAGCCTAGAATAGGCTCTGCTATGCTAAGACATAATATACAAGGGTAAGATATACTATGCTAATTTAGGCTATAATATGCTATTCTAGGATAGCATATAGTATGTTAGACTAGACAATATTAAGCTATGCTTGACTAAGAGTATAATAGTATACTATAGGTTATACATGTCTAGGATAGTCAATGCTAAGCTAGGCTAGGAAGGGCATGAAAGGCTATACTAAGCTAGTTTTCGCTATACCAGGCTAGGATAAGCGAGGCTTGCTAGGGTAGGCTAGGCTATGCTATGTTATGTTATGCATGCTATGTTATGCAAGCTTAGGCTAAGATCTAATAGTCTAGGCTAGGCAATACTATGATATACTATACTAACTAGGGTAAGGTAGGTTATCATATACTAAAATAGGCTATGCTAGAATATACTAGACTAGGGTAGGCTAGGCTACACTTTGATAGGCTAGGTTACACTTTGATAGGCTAGGTTACACTTTGATAGGCTAGGTTACACTTTGATAGGCTAGGTTACACTTTGATAGGCTAGGTTACACTTTGATAGGCTAGGTTACACTTTGATAGGCTATGTTACACTTTGATAGGCTATGTTACACTTTGATAGGCTAGGTTACACTTTGATAGGCTAGGTTACACCGTGATAGGCTAGGTTACACTGTGATAGGCTAGGTTACACTGTGATAGGCTAGGATACACTGTGATAGGCTAGGATACACTGTGATAGGCTCAGGTATACTATACTAAGCTAGGTTATTATAATATATACAATGCAAGTCTATACTAGGCTATGGTATACTATGCTATTCTAGGCCATTCTATAATAATATATACTAGGCTGGGCTATACAGGGATATTCTATGCTGGACTATACCACGCTAGACTAGGCTAGAATATAATGTACTATGCTAAGCTAGCATGGGTTAGGCTAGGCTAGACTATGGTTGGGTGTGCTATGCCAAGATATACCATACTAGAATAGGATAGGATATACTATGCGAAGCTAGATTTGGGTAAGATAGGCTAGGCAATACTAGGTTAGGCTATGCTATGCTAAGATAAGCTTAACGAAATTTTAAACCCTTGTTGTTTTACTTTCTCATTCTAATGATATAATTGCCAAAGTCCTCCCAAGGTTAACCAGGGAATTATTTTTGGGGACATCATCATCATAACTATTCGGCCGATTCTAACGAAATTTGAACCCATTATGTTGTTTTACATTCTTTTGAATGATATAATTGCATAGGTCATCTTAAGGTTAGCCCGGGAATTAGTACCGGAAGGTACAAAGGTTCCCACAGAGAGTCATTCCTTCTTTCACATATTGATATCTTTTTTCTTCAACCTCTACCCTCGAAGTCAGGCGTCTTCCTACTGGAATGATTGAGAACTTTCCCGGATTTGTTCGGATTTTCCATTTGCGCTCGAATTCATTGATGTTAGCGATTTCTGCAGCTGTAATTCTGTCCATGGTTGGGGGTGTCTGTAAGTGCTGTTTGTTACTATTGTGATGTCGTCGGCGAATTGTATATAGGTTGTGGTTTCGTGGACTGGCCTTGGCAGATCCATTGTAAATAACTATAGAGAGTTGGGGTTATACAGCCCCCTTGGGGGACACCTTGTAGCACTTCGAATTCCGGGCCCTCGTAGCCTGCTACTGAGATAAACGCTGTTCTATCGGTGACATAATCGCAAAGGCATTTTGTTAGGGCGGAGGGTAGCTCTAGTCTTTTGATCTTGTATTTTACACCAGCTCTCCATACCTTATCAAACGCCTTTTGGACGTCTCTAAGTACGATTTCAGTATAGTTTTTCTCATACTTTGCCTTCGCAAGTGCTTCTACCAGAATGGCCAGGGCAGTCTCGGTGTTCCTATTTTTCCTGAATCCATGTTGATGGTTTGGAATCAGCGCCCTCTCTTCCAAGTGCTTGACGAGCCTGTCATTAATTGCCCTCTCCATTAATTTTGCCACTGTTTCTAGGAGCGTTATTGGCCTGAAGTTTCCGGGGTTGTTTGGTGGCTTGCCGGGTTTTGGTAGAAAAATAATTTTTCCCTTTTTTAGCGCATCCGGAAAGTATCCTGAGCTTAGAGAGGCGTTAATCACTGCCGCTAACCGCGACAAAAAGTTGGCTGGTGCGCGTATCAAATGCTCCTTCGTTATACCTGATGCCCCAGGTGCCTTCTATTTGGTACCATTTCTAGGCGGTTTTGCTCCAGTTCTTCTACCATTCTTGTTTAGTGGTCGCCGTCAAAATCCTCGTTTTCATTGGGGGAGATATCAAATATCCCCCTCAATGTTCTCGGAACGCCTCTTCAACTTCTTGGGGTTCCTTCTCCCATCCATCCTCGTTCTGAAGTTTGATTTTTGGCCTCTGTTTTCTCTTTCCTCTGGCTATGTTGATTTTCTCCCATATTTTGGTAGGGTTCTAATCCTCGTCCATGGCTTCCACGAAAAGGTCCCATCTTCTGTTCCTTTCTACTTTTATTTCTTCTAACAGCTCGTCCTTCACTCGTCGCAGCTTTGCACGGTCACCTCTCTGTAGGCCATTTTGATCGATTGAGTTCATACTCATTTTAGAGATTTATTATTTGGGCTAATCTTATTGGATGTGGCAATGTTCTGTATGTTGTTGTAGGAACGTATTTCTTATCAGCCCTGACAAGCGCCTCCATGATGTCGCCGATCTCTTCGTCGATTTCCTCCAGCGAGGCCTTGGTCAGGTCTCTCTGTTCGTAATATGCGAGCTCTTCTTCGTAGTTGGACCAATCGGCCTGTCTATACGATTTTCTCGGCGGGCACTTGACCTGGATGGGGTCCATGGACAAAGTCATGACCACCATCTCGTGGTCGCTAGTTGAAGGAGGACCTCTCTCAATAATATAGTTGAACTGGAGGTTCGGGGTAGCCAAAACTATATCCGGTTTTGTACCGTTGTTCTGGCCCAGATATGTTAGAAAGTCGGGTCCCAGGCGCTCTGCTATCCCTCTTTCCAGTAGTTGGTCGAGGTTTCTCCCGGCTTTATTGTGGTGACGAGTGTAGCCTGAGGCTCTACTCCTGGCATTTAAATCGCCCATGAATATCGTTTGGTCTCTGTGGCCAAATATATCTGTAAAATTGTGCAGGGGTAAAAAATCTCTCCTTGAGGGTTGATAGCCTGTCGCTACTATAAGGTTGCCTGTCGCTGTTTTTTCGCTTATTGGCAGAAATGATTCGTCGAGGTCGTTGAGCTTTTTGTAGACTATATCATTGCGGATTGCCATAGCGACGCCGTCGTAATTGATATCGTTAGTCGTCTTACTGATTATGGTTTAATTGAAGATGTTAATTTTGCTTCTTTCCGGGTCTATATCTCGTTTAGCAATATGACGTCTGGATCTTCACTTAGGTACGTATTGCTGAGAGAGAATCTTTTATCGTTCCAACCAGCCACGTTGTGACGTATTATCTTAAATTTTCTTCCGTGGGTCATTACTTATGTTTTCTTTCCTCCCTGCTTCCTCTTCTCTCTGCCTCATACGCTTCGCGCTCGGTGGGGATTTTGTCCTTCCACTTCTCTTCCTCCCTAAATTCCTCCTTCTTCAGCGCACTGCGCATTTCTTGCGGGATTTCTAGTTTGCCTGTTGTCAGCATTATGAATACTTCCCGTTCTGATTATGGGCCTTCGTATTTGTATGCTCCCTTCTTAATGCCTTGTGTTAGTTCTTCATTGTCGTCGGGAAAGGGTCTTTCCTCGGAGGCGTAGATCTTCAAGTTAAATATTTGTTGCTCTTCATCCTCTTCTCTTGCAGGCTTTGATGGGGGGAGCTTGGCTCGGTCCTTCTCGGGTCTGGCTTGCTGCCTTTTCCTTTGTTATTTTGGTTGCCTGTGGCGACCTCTATTTCCATCTCATCCTCATGTTCTTTCTGTGCATTCTTCCTTAGCCTCGGATCTCTATTCGCTGCCCTGTTGACTTCCGTGATTTTCTCCTGGCTAGCGGCCTTTTGCTGTGCTTGGGTCTGGTTTGGTTTCGTTGGCTTATACTGGATGCTTAAGATATCCGCTGATGGTGGGTTCTCGGGGAACCACATCTCCTCTAAGCCGTTATTTTTTAGCATCAGATTTAGTTTCCTAGATTAAGAGCCTGGATTAGCCACATTTAACACATGCGCGTGAAGAATGCAAGCTAATATGTTGAGTGACTCCCCCTGTTTGACTTCAATCACATTTTTCACCGGCTGGATCTTTTCAGCTGTGGCTTTAGCTACCTTGGCGAATGTGAGGTTCTGTCTTTCCTCCTCTGCTCTAGCCTTCTCTCTTTCTCTTATTCTCGATTTGTTCTCTTTTCAACGGTTCGCCATTGCCAGGGTGCGGTGATTCCCACTGCAGTTCAGGCATCTTTTTAACTGTGACCTGCATTCCCGCCGAGTATGGTTCTTCTCGCTGCACTCGGAGCACCATTTTATTTCTGACCGGGCAGTCCCTTGTATTATGCTTCTCGAGCGCGTAGCAATTGAAGCATGTTAGTATGCTAATGAAGTCTTCGGTTTTTACTTGCTCAGGTGTAATTTTCAAATTAAATGCAAGAATACCCGACTCTCTTGCCTTTGCAGCCCATACTAGTTTCCCGAAAAATAACCTTGAATACGTGGGAGTATTCTGTATTGGTTGCTTGATTCGTAAACTTTTATTATCTGCTTTACCTTCGCCCATTGTTGTGCTCTCTCGATCTCTTCTTTGATTTCGTCCGCGTTGTGGTCCCCTATCCATGGGTCAGTTTGGCGGCAGTAAACCGTTTTCTGGGCTTCTATTTGGGGGGAGCACTTTTGCTTCCAGCCCAATCCTTGTGAATTCCTCGCTCGCTCTTTCCGAAAGGATTTTGTCAACATCTGTCGTTTTGGCAGAGCGCTATATATGAATTCGTGTAGTCTAGTAACCTAACTAGCACTACTCAGAGTTCCCTGTAGATTATTCGGAAGACGCTGGTCTGTCTGGTTTTTGCACGCCCTTCAAGACGCGCAAAGGGACCCGTTTAGGGGTGTCCATCTTCTTATTATCAGAGTTCTTTTTTCTTTTCCATTAGCTAAGAGGACGAAAAGAGTAGGTAGATATAGGTGCTGCTACATCCTTTTATGCTCACCGGCTTATTCAGCTGGCGAGTCGGTATTCCCTACCTACCTACCTACCTAAACCCTAGCCCTATCAGTTTTTGCTCCACCAACTTGTGTCCGCCGCTCACACGGGATCTAACCCGTCCCGGGCTAAGCTTCGGCCTGCGCCGAGTTAGCCGCCCGGTTCAGATATGGCTCCTGCACAAGAAGGTATATATGGAGACTTAGAGCTTCCCTACCCGACTCGCCCTAAAGAGGGTGGATAGGAAAGAGAGAGTTCGTCTTTTTGTAAGTCCAGTAATCGTCTCGTCTGACAGTTGTGGTCTCTTCTGCTTCTTCAGTCGCCAGATAGCCCCTTGAAAAAAGAAACAAAATCTTCTGCTTCTTCAATCATGAATTGGCAACGATGCAAAAACGATCAATTTCGTCTCCCAAAGTTGAAGGTGTAGATTGCGTATGGTTCTTCTTAAATAAGAAAAAAATTTCCGCTATCCCGCTTTCTCAAGGGTGATGAACCCAGCAGCTTCTTAAAGATAGATCCGGAGAAAAAAAACTTACGGAATGCTGTGGACTCTGGCCCAACTGGGAGGATCTACGGAGGCGTGTCCTCCCGTATCATTTTAGCTATTTGTCTACATATAACCATGTTGGGTCCATCATCCCTACTGGCCCTACCACGGTATAAGGGTACCATCCACCCATATGCTTCCGAATGGATGCGCATTGTACACCCGATGTCTCCGTGCTTTATTTGGCTATTAAAACTTTCCTTCAGGTGCTAATTTTCGACCTACACCTGAATAGGTAGTGTTCATTTATTTCTATGCACCTGCCACCGTCAACCGACTTGGGTGCAAAGGCTTTTCTCCTCCTTGTCGACATAACCGATAGACACCACTTCTGGGAAGACTATACGGTCGCTACTAGAGGTAGAGTCGAAGAGCTAGAGATGGGTCTTCTTAATGTGGAAGATTTAACGCATCTCTGTCCACTGCTTCATTTTGTTGCCTTGATTTGTCGTGCATAAGCTGACATAGGCTAGTAGGTGATTGAAGACCTCCATTGATGGTCACCATATTATAGGATGAATATTGGTTTGCCCGAGTTTGTGCAAAGAAAGATGATGCACGGGTTGAGGAGCTTACCTTAGGGTGAAAGGCTTAAGAGACTAAATCTTCATGCATTAGAAAGAAGAAGAAGAGTTCGAAAGGCACTTGATTGAGGTCTAAGGTTATAATAGGAAATACATGTGTAAGGTTCTTATTTTTAGTTGCGTGCACGCGACTCTTATAAGTATTATGTCGGTTCGTAGGTCGTCGGTCGCATGGTAACAGTTTCACTTTAAATAACTTGGGGGAATAACATCATACCTATTTGGCCGATTCTAACGAAATTTGAAACCCGTATGTCATTTTAAGTTTCCTTTCACATGATATAATTGTCAAGGTCCTCCCAAGGTTAGTCCCAGAATTATTGAAAGTTTTGAAGGTCTTAAATCAGAATAATTGAGAGCACGCGACTTAGGTCTGTTGACCTTGTTAGTAAACAAGATAGAACACAGCAATGGGTTTAAGTTAGAAAAGTTTAAGAGTGAGGTTGGTAGAAATTGGTTTCCGAAACGAGTGATAGATATATGGAACAGGCTCGCTAGTAATGTGATAGAAGCCGAATTTAAAGAATAGACTGGATAGATTTACGGATGAGGATGTGCTTAACTGTTTGAACCCAGAGCGCTTAAGGGCGCGCGCTCATTGTTTTTGTCTCTACGTTCACTTAATAAGTGCCCTTGGCGCTCCTTGGATTCAATATATATAACAATTATTCATTTACCATAAAACTAAAAATGGCTTCAAGCCGTTACCCTCGGCCTGAGGCGGAATTTCAATGTTTTCCCTTTCATCTATGCATCCTAATTGTGTTATTTTCGTCCAGATTTTGTTGGGAATTTAATTATATTCATTATTGAATATCTGTTTCAAACACCAACCTTTTTCATAAATTGTATTCAATTGTCGGTTCCTGTCGTAATGTTAATTTTCTTCCTTTTATATTACCTCAAAATTTACGTTGCTTCTAAACATTTATTTAAAATATCGATTCGTTTTCTTAAGTTTAGTGTCTGGGTATATTTTATTGGGTGAAATTTACTAGTCTCACATTTTGAATACTTTGATTTTTCACAGTTCTTAACTACTTTTCGTTCTTTACGTTAGTTAAGACATATTCCGTCTTAAATAGAAATAATCAGGCCCGGTGAGTTGAACCTCCCCTGGGTATAGAGTGGCACCAATTAATCTTGGCCTATTTCATTTTGGATTCACCGATTGCAGGCTGACGGCTTTCGTGGTCCAGTCGTTCATGACGGCGAAACGACACATTGATATTGAAGATTCCGTGATTGCGATGGCCACGAGGTGGCTGGTGGACAACCAGGAGGTCGACGGAAGCTTCGGGGAAAGAGGAGAGATTAACAACGAGGCGATCCAGGGAGGCGTGAGTGGGGCTGTCCCCCTCACTGCTTACGTCACTGCTGCACTTATTCAAATCCAAGTGAGTGAAAGCTCGAAAAGACATTCGCACCCATCGATCAGTCCAGTTGGCTCGCAAGCGGGTCTAAAGTGTAGCGTGGAGAACCCTTGCTGCAGCTGACATTTGAGCGTTTTCACGCGCTTCCGACCCCAACGCCTGCCGGTGTGGTTATGTATCTTCTGCACTGCTTTCCTTACAAACTTTCTATCGTCCAGTTGTCTATTCCAAACTATGTCGACAACTGACAAGCGAATTGCTCCTTAACAGCATTAATTTACAAGAATACAAAAATATATAAACCTTTGGTCGTACACATTCTCCTTCTCTTGAAGGAGTTTGTTTGCTTTCTACCCTGATTGCATTTATTTACATTTCTAAATAAGGGAAGAGAGAGAGAGAGAGTTAAAATAAAAGAATAACAGAAAAATCTTAGTTGCGTATGGCATTGAAGTTAAGGGTTGAAAAAGATTGGCATAGTAACCAACCACAACTTTAAGTGCTTGAACGAAGGGGTATAATGAAATCAGCCTGGGATAAATTAGTACGAACTGTACTGGCCCTACGGACAAAAACCCATCGTTGGAACCAAAATATTCTCCCCGTACATATCTCTATAGCGTTGAAATCGTCCCTTTTTTCAGGATCTTGGCGTGAGAGGTATAAAAAACAGCATCAACAGAGCTCTTGAGTACCTGGTTTCGCAGCTGGAGGTGACCGAGGATCCGTACTCTTTGGCTATCGTGAGCTACGCTCTGCAGGCGGCCAATAATCCCTTTAGAGACACCGCTTTTTATAAGTTGGAGGCCAAGGCAAAAGTTGAAGGTGATGGCAAATGTCAGAGTTCAAAGAAGCGAAGGGGTGGGAACTGGGATAGCTAGGGACTAATTGGTAGTATAAGGTTAATTACTATAAAACAGATCTGGCATCTTTTTTATCAGGAGGGACCTAGTTTAACGTGGATCCGAAGCATGGGGTGCTGCATCCTGTGGCAGCCACCGACAATTTGACCTGAATCACCACTCCATCTAGTGCCTAACCACGCCTAATGTGGCTTGCATTCGTTGGAATCGGGAAAACTGTGTTGCCTTTTGCCCCTGCTGTCACAGTCTAGGCATAAAAGGGCCTCCTTAAACGTTAATGTTTCAGGCAGATTAGATAGATAGCCTGCTCATCCTTATTTTGGTCTGCAATGCCAAATAGCTAATAATGATCACGCCACAAAAGACAAGGAGCTGGATAGACTTTGAAGAATAACATAATAGGCCAGAGCCGGCGAGTTGCCCAAATCTAATGCACGAAATTATTGAAATTAACGCAAATTCCAAATTTTGTTAGTTTGTGAGGGATGGAGTGAGTGGAATGCTACATGATGGTAGGGGTAAAGAGGGTATGGCAGTGCTTTTGGAGTGGAATGCTACATGATGGTAGGGGTAAAGAGGGTATGGCAGTGCTTTTGGGGTGAAATAATGCAATGGTTCGATATGAATGTTAGATCTCGAGAAATATGTTGAAGTTGAGATATGCAGGGATGAAACTGTGCCTGGTTGGGGTGTATAGATCTTACAATGGTAGGAGTGGAGCTGGGATGACTAGTGGTGGATGAGTATCAGTTGATGATTATAGACGATATGAAATGACGAATTGGTGTTAGGTCGGGAGAAGTGGTAGCAAGTGTGTTTGGTACACCCTAAAGACTGAAAATTGAGGGTAGTAAGGTTCTGTGGTTTAAGAAACGTGTGGCGAACACCCTTATGCAAAGATCAGTAACTGAAGCCCTAACGTCTCAATCACAACGACAAACACTACACTCGCAATTGACCACGACATGACCTAACTATTCACGCCAGGAATGGTATCATAGGTCGTACGGCTGACAGGAATATTTGGACCCAACATATTAAACAGTCGCGTAAAACACCTTGATCTAAGAGGCATCGACGCTCTCACACAAATTTTTCAACCACCTCTCTATTCCAAATCTCTTGAAAATCTGGCCAAATAATGCCCATCATCATCATCTTCGTTTTTCATCCTCTTGGTCTCGCTTCTGCACGGTTAGATGGTCATATGACTTTTACCCACCCTTAGAACAAAAAGCAAACAAACAAACCACCAACCCTTCATAATAGTGCCCAATCTCTCTACTCTAGCCCCCCCTGTCCAAAATCATGGAAGGTATAGCAAGAAACAAAATAAACCCACACATTCCACTAGACACTTGTCAAGACACATTGCGTTCATTTCACCTAACAAACCCTGTCCTTGCTAACATCCCCCAACCCATACAAGAATGCTTCACCACCACCTCTCCCCCCACTGAGGACAATGCTAACAATTGACATAAGCAAACTTTCGACATGGTACCACACATCCTCAACAAAATTTTAAACTGACAGACAAGCACGAGTAATATACCCTCTGTAACTTTTCCTCCACTACATCCCACTCCTCGACTCCAATATCACACTATAGCTATCCTGATCACATCATCTTTCTCGCACAAAACAGTTGAGCAGCTTGAAATCTACAACTTTACATCACTAAACCTGGAATAACTTGCCTAGGAATGTTGAAAGCACTTCATTCGATATTTAAGAATAGAACCAGGCAATGGCTTTGCCACTCCTCCGGGGGGAGCTTGCGATTCGCTATTAAGATTAAAAAGGAACTCTAAACTAAATTTGTTCCCTTTCAGAATATTACGTTGCTAAAATAGTTATAGAAGAAGATATATAAAAATAAATTTTCTGAACTTCACCATTTGTAATTGTGTTTTAAAAGATTTCACAACATTTCTATACTTAAATTTATTTCTGAACTTCACCATTTTGTTTTCACTAACTCTATAATTTAATAAGGGGATTTGAGTATTTAATAATATTTTCATCTTAGTTTGGTTATGACTTATGTTCTTTTATCAAAGTTAATGCTAATAATTCCCTTATAATATCAAAAAACAAAATTGTGAAGTTCATAAATAAATATAAGTATTGAAATTTTGTGAATTTTTAAAATCCAAAGAATTACAAATGGTGAAGTTCAGAAAATTTATTTTATATCTTCTATAATTCTATATTTTAGCAACGTGATATTTTGAAAGGGGCGAAATTTAGTTTAGAGTTTCTTTTTAAAATTATTATAATTGGCGAAGTTCAGAAAATTCATACAAATTTGACCATGGCTGCTTTTTTTTAGATTTTAAATTTTAATCTTAGTAGCGAAGCGCAAGCTCTCTCCGTAGTGGGAAGTGGCGAAGCCCTTGACTGGTTATTCAAATACTTAAAAAAAATCCCCTTAAATTATAGTTAGTGATGATTAATAAATTTTACTTTAAATCTAACATAGAAACTATTTAAATTATTTTTTTGCATATCCTCTATTCTTTTAAGTTTCCTTCACCTCTGGTTTCTGCCCTTAACCTTCTCTTGAATTAGCCTCGAGTGGATCTTAAGGCGTCTGCTGGTTGGTATTTCTGTAATTTGTTAGTAGGCTTCCTCGTTCCCGCGTTGTTCTATCCACGTAACCACTGTAAACGTCTTAAAACATTCAGGTGATAGGAAATTGAATTAAATGGCTTCTGATCTTAAAGTGGATTTTAATCTCTTCCCCTACATGTGTCTATCATCGTTCTTCAAGAGACATGTATATATTTCCTCGTTCTCATTACCCTATCAGTCCTACATCTAGCGTTAGCATAACCTGCTGTTAGTCTTCGGCATATTTTTGCCTTATTTTTTTTTTCTTGCTTCCTCTTCTCACGGTTCGGCGCAATCACCCCACAGTGAGCACAGTGCAATCCATCCATCTTCCCATCGGTTGTTTGCTATATAAACCTACCTCGTTAGATTTCGCGGATCTTCTAGTTTAGGTTTTGTTTAGTTGGGTTAGGCTTATATTCGGGTCGAAAAAACATTGGAATGTCTCATGTTTTACAAGATCCGTTTTCGGTACGGACCCTTTCCTACTCTACACATTAGTAGTTTCGTCATTTTATTACACGCAGGACTTCTCCCTGTCAAAGCCAATTCCTTATTCTAAAACTGTTCTCTTCAGACGGGCAGAAGTGGTGGGAAACTGCGCCCCTTCACAAGACAATAGAGACGACCGTCGATTCGCGGCCACTGGATATTGAGACGACCTCTTACGCCCTCCTGACCTACAGTTTGCGAGGGCTCGTAAAAGATTCCCTGCCAATCCTCAAGTGGTTGACTGCTCAGAGAAATGAAAACGGAGGTTTTCAGTCAACTCAGGTGAGTTGTATTATGGATTAATCGTAATACTAGTAGCTCAATAGTTCGTGGCTTGTAAACAATCTACCACTATCGTGCAATAGTGCATGGTCTCAATAATGGACACTCATTTTTGTTGTAAAGAGAGATTTGTAATAAAGTGGTGTCAATGTGTGAAAAATATGTATATACCCGATGACACTCGTGTAAGCATTAGTGCCGGGATAGCAAACAAGGTTGACCATGCTATACCCGACATAAAATGGGCAAATAACATTTTGGTGAAAGCATTATAATTCTGTATTGATAATCTGATTTAAATGTTTCGTGTGGGCGTTGGTTAGTAGAACCTGGCTCTAGAATGTTTATTTTAGGCTACGAAATTCTTAGCGATATCTTCTGTAGCTTTGGGAAAAACAACCAGAATAAAGCTTTGAGCTGTTCATAGCTTCTGTAACTTTGGAAAAAAACAACAACCAGAATAAAGCTCCGAGACTGCTCATAGCGTCTATAGCTTCGGAAAAAACGACCAGAATAAAGCTAAGAAAAGCGTCTTATGAGACTGTTCATACAAGACAAGTTTTGATGATCCGGGTTTCCTTTTCCTAGGTGGGTAAACAGGGCACGAATGAACGGTGAGTGGGTCCAAATCATCGGCAGGCGTGTTTGTATTTGGTAACTTCCTATTAAAAAACATCTTCCTCAGGACACGGCTGTTGGCATGGCCGCTTTGGCTTCCATGGCTAAACTTATGACCAACTCCAACACAAGACTCGAAGTACAAATCATCACAGGATCAAGAGGGGAAAAGGTTTCTGTTAATAATAACAACGTGATGGTTCTTCAACGACGAGAGGTGCAGTAATTTCTTTAGTCTTGAACGTTCATTTGATTAACTTTATCATTGATAATATCAGAGATTCTTCAAATGATGTTATAATAAGATAGTTTTCCATGGGAACCAAAGTGTTATTTCAAACTCAAAGTAGTGCTTTATCTTTTCGGAGGGACAGATATTTAAGTGTGTTCTGCACTAGGGACTGCCAATGTCCCTGAAAATAAAATGTGCAGAATCCGCGTTGGGGGAGATCTCTAGTGTGATGTGTGGATTGATTTGGGAGGAATGCTGGATAGGTTGGTATAATGCTCGGTCAGTGGGTAGTTTATTTGCCTTGAGGGTGGGTGTTGTGGCTAAATTCCTAAATTTGTGATATTTATGGGAGATTGCTGAAGATTTGGGAGAGTACGTTAATGGCCCTAGGACAAAGGTGTGTATATTTGATGTATTTTCAAGGCTGCCTATTTATTTTCTCTACCAAGTTTACTGGTGAAGAAGACCGCTTAAGCCACCTTCACATTTTCCTTAATAAAATCACACTTTCAGCTTGCTAACGACACTGAATCTGTCACGATCCAAGCCAGAGGATCCGGCTTTGCCATTGTCCAAGTCAGTTATACCTTCAATGTTTACGTCACGGGTCCGTGGCCATCGTTTAGTCTGGATCCTCAAGTCGATGTCAATACTGACAGAAACAGGCTTCAGCTAACTGCTTGCACAGGGTAAGTCTTCATTCAGCTGGTGATTGAGACATAATTTCTTGGGAAATATTTAGATGTGGGTGGGAGTAGTTTCAGAATTGATCAATGATCAAAGCCAATCATGTCTGAATGGATAAACCATTCTCGAAACCAGTAGCTTCAGAAACTAATCTATCAATTTCGACCTTTGAAGTAAATTCTAATGTTTCATAGAAATCTTGAAGTGGCGACCTACTCTTATGTCCTGCTTGATAGTTACTCGCTTAGTGTGGTTTGAGGAGTCTATTCAAGACTTACCATACACTGTAAAATTGGCTAAATATGGTTATAGCAAATGGATCATACCACGTCTGTGTACATGCAGTCTTAGTTCCTTCCAGCCTTGACAATGACCTATATCTTATTAGGTAAAAGACGGCTTTGTTTTCAGTTTTCTAATTTTATATTCACTTACAGATTTACCAATGGAAATGCGAGTAATATGGCTATTCTCGATGTATCTCTACCTTCAGGTTACGTTGTGGATAATGATTTGATTCCAAGTAAGTCTCAAATCATCGGGGAGGCTAAGGACTTTTTAGTTGTACTATGTCTATTGGTTTTAGTCTTTCGGATTATTTGAAATTTCATCTGTCCTTTTTTTTTTATTGACCCTTTTAATATTTTGTAATGCCACGTATCTTAAGGGACAAAACTTTCTTTTGGAGTTTGAGGGGCTCTATAGTCGTATTTATATGCGCTTTTGCTTGTCCGAGTCCACTTCTGAGTTTTGGTTAAGAGTTCGTTTTTTGAGAAATTTTTTGTACCCTCTTGGCCTTCGTTCCATTTATTATATTTAATGGAACTACAGATAAATTGCTACAAGCTTGTTGAACGGATTTGGATTATAGTGAAATACATCTAGTTCCGAGGGAATACGCTCGTTATATGATTGAATCCAATCAAATGACGCTGTTGACTAATCTACAGCACCGAAGCATAATTGAATTTAAATTTGTATTAGCCATTAACAAGAAAATTCTTTCAATCTACCTCTTTCAGGTCTCTACAACTACGACCGAGTGAAGAGAGTCGAGAAAAAGAAGGATGATGCCGGCGTCCTCTTGTATTTCGATTCCTTGACCCCTCATGAAGTTTGCCCTACCATTTCTGCTTACAGGGTGTTCAAAGTGGCCTTCCAGAAGCGATCACCCGTTCGAGTATACGATTACTATGACCTGTGTAAGTTGATCTAAAACTCTAGGTATGGTAAAGTGTCTGAGAGGCACTAAAGTTCTTAATTGTTGATAACTTGTTCTTATTTATTGGTCTACCATTTAGTGTCGATAGAATTTTTACTATATCTAGTTTGTAATCAAACGATTGTTTAAACTACTCATGACTTCCTAACAGCTCGCCAAGCTCGCCAATTTTATGAACCCGCCCCAGCGACTTTGTGCGACATTTGTGACTTAGACGAATGCGATCCGTCGGAATGCGAAAGGCAAATAGTTGAACTCAATAGACAACAGCAGGTATGAGGGTTTTTTCAATTTTCCTCGGGGGTGGTGGTGGGATTTTGAGAAGATATGCTTAGTTTCGCTGATTTAAGAGTTGATTTTGCTGAGGGATCCGACTAGTGGGATATCGTATGGTAGATAAATAGCCTTAGGGTTATTCGGGTCCTTGAAGGTCCATCGTTGGATTACAATACAAAAGGGTTCGTTCTCGATGGCGTCTCTTATTTATTCTCTCGTTGGTTTTGTAGCGTCGACAGGCAGTGAACCACATTCTACCCACATACACGGCTCTACCTCGACCCGGACTCGTTCCTAAACGCGGTTCGCTTGGAAGTGGTGGACTCGCACCGTTTCCTTGGTCTTGCTTTCGACCGACGCCCCTCATATGGGAGGCTCATATTCGCAGCCTTAGGGTCTCTTGTACCCGCGCCATGGATATTCTTCATTCCGTGACGATTAGCGCCTGGGCACTGATAGGGCTACTGCCTTACTTTTTTACCGATCCTTTGTTCGTTCGAAGCTCGACTACAGATGCGAGTTTTATGCATCCGCAGCCGAGCGTGTATTGCGGAAAGTGGACTCTATCCACCATACCGGTTTCCACCTAGCGACCCCTTCTGCATTTTTCCCCATTGAGAGCCTACATGTCGATGTCGAGGAGATGCCGCTCGCTCAACGCTGTACACGGTGCATTTTGCGCTTGTACGCTCGAGCCTGGCGCCTCCCTCGGTCTCTAACGGCTCTCAGTGCATGTGGGGCAGATGCATATGCCACCGAGAGAGACCAGTCATACCCGAAGCCCTCTGGGTTTAAGGCTAGGAAACTCCATCGAAGGCTTGGTGTAGCTCTCTGGCCATTGGCGCTTCTGATTTTGTCCATATCGCCACCTTTGACTATTTGTCGCCACGCCTCTGCTTCCAGAGGGCCGGGAGCACTGCGTTCGACCTTTTTGGAGCACACTTCTTGTGACGCTGGATCCATGCGAATGTGCACAGTTGGCTCTAACTCCGAAAAGGGGGGGTCGGCTTCCACGCCATATTCCCTCTGTTTGAAGTCGGTGGTAGTCTACCATACCCCGCGTGTCTTCACGGCCTATCTGGTTGCAATACACCGCTTGGTACGAGAGAACGCGTTGTGCCCGGTTCAGAGACTGGATCGTCGATCTGTAGCGACTCACAAGCGCTCTGAGTGCTTGGAATCTCGGCACCTACTGGTTTGCCATATCCGTGATGCCACCGTTCCCGCGAGCTGGACGAATGTTGAGATTATCATCCGTTGGGTTCCTGGACATATAGAGATTGTAGAGATTGCGTAGAATGAGGGCGCCTAAGATTCCACGAGGACTGGGCAGCAAGACCAACGTTCGACTCTTCCTCACACCGTCTACATGGTGTGCGGCTTGGCAAATAAGATGGAAAATGGCCGAGTGGAACTTAAAGTTGCGCGCCATTGTGCCGCGACGGTTCCCCTGGACCAAATCCGCGATGGCTTCAGGCTGCTTTCTGTCCTCTCCGAATCGGGCACACTCGCGGGACTCGCTGCCATTTGATGGAACACTTGCCTGCGCCTTATTGTGACGACTGCCTCGTCCCCCAAACTATTCGGAACATATCATCGAATGTTCCAGTCTGGGTGACCTTCGCACACGTTACCTCTCCCGGTACCGGGATGCGTGTGGTCGCTACCCCTAGTCTCTTGTTCTCGGGAGGTTCATGCCTACAGTGGTGGACTATTTGATTTATCAGACGGAGAGCGTTTCCTTCTTGCTTTTGTTTTTTGTTTTTTATTTAGCAAAATGATTTAGAAAATGCTTTTTTCAGCTTGCGATCATCTACTCTTTAAGGACACTAACTATATTGGTGCAATTTCATCACAGCCTAAATTTAATGAACAGCACCGAGACCATAATACTTAAAGGGCTCACGGAAACATCCTCTTAGCTTGGTGTTTGACCCAATGATCACTGTGGAATTTACAAAGATTTTAATCTTACTAATATATGAACATGATGAGTACTCTCCTCCTGCATGTATTTTATGGTTTTCATCGCGGAATAATAATTTCCCCTATCACCTTTGTTCCAATTTTTTCTAGCATTGTCATTATGGAGATATTTCCTTGTAGGTAGTGGCCAGATGGACGCTAAAGAATTATACTTCATAGGTATTTACACATTTATCTGCGACGCGCAGCTAGCGCCATTTTGATCGTATTCTTATTTCCCCACATTGATCCTTAATTCTCCTTTTAACCATTATTTCCATTTCCTGTGTTGGAGTAAGAATACTATGTTGTAAGCTGCGCGTCATGGATGACTAAAAATGACCGCAATTAGTAAATTAGACGGAACACTGGGTTAGAAACCCGCCGCCTTGTGTAATAATCGCAAGAATTAATTTAATGAAATTAATTCAGTTGTGCCCAGCCCTTACTGAGCTAATACTGCTCATGCCCACTGACCCATTTTATAGCGCGCCAGAAGACGCTTTGTTAATTGTCCAAACTAGTCTAATTCCTCATTATTATTATTTTTTTTACAGGATCCCACCGACTACTCTTATCCGGGAATCGTTGAAGAAACTAGTGGGAGTATCCTATCCGCACCACCCTTGTTGCTAGTCCTAACTCTTGTGGTTGTGACGGTTGCTAGAGCGAGTTAGGAGCAAATTGAAGAAGGTAGAAGAGTTGGTTGCTACGCAACATTTAGCTAATTTTTAGCATTTATTTCCGTTAAATCCTATTTCGAATACCCAATAGCATAATTTTTTACAAAATAAGCTCTACATATTTTACTGTTTATAAATAAAAATCAAAAGCAAATTCCTCTACCAGGGGGTTGATTTGGAACGAATCAGTGTAAATTGAATTTTTTTAGCCCAATATCGTTTTAATGTCGGCCATAATAGCCTCACTCCTCGCTTGCAATACTAAAGTTTTATTTTTGTGAAGTAAATTGCCAATGCACATTTGACCTTGACAGGTAGAAATTGCTTTAATAAGAGGGCTAGTCCACATTTAACATTAATTTTAATTAATTTCATTATTACTTTCAATGTGCATTGATAATTTAAAAAATCAGTCTTAAAGTGTATATATTAAAAGGACTGTATTTTTTCGTTCTACTTCTATTGTGAAAGCCACTCGTGAGAATGTGTTGGTTGACCTGCTAATAATCTAAAATATTGGTGTGACTGGTGTGGAAGATAGGTAATATGAGTATGGTTTATAAGTGATTCAGTGTGAACTTGAAGTGTTGTATTGCCATGACATAGATGAAATTTTAGCAATAGACAAGACTTTCACTAATAGAACTAGAATGTGTTATTGGTCATTTTCAGACATTTGCTGGTATTGTTTTTTATAGAAATGCTTTCGTGTATATTTATACACTTAAAATAAAAAAATATGCTTATTTTACTTTTCAATATTACCTTTTGCTTTTCGGGGAGTGATAATATAATCAGATTTCCATTGGGAAGATATTAAAAAGCAATATTTTATTACCCTTCATCAAAATCAGCCGTTTTGTACGATTCACCGCCATCTAGAGTCGGTAGAATATTTTCCTGTAACTCATTGGTGTCGCAAAGATTCTCCTTAAAGGCTAACGCTTTTTATAAACGTTCTATCGTTATTTCGGAGAGAGAGGTTGCAATGACAAATTTCTTTTCAGAAAATAGAATATTATAAATGATAATAAAATAAAATCGATCGAGAAAGCGCATTTAGAAGAATAGTGGGAATGATGGGAGCAAATATGCTTGGCTTCAGAAATGTCTTGACACGGCGGAAATTCAAGGTGCGTTCGTAGTTGTTGCGTTGCTCCACAGGAGCAGAGGGGATTTCTGCTCTCTCTGACCCCTTGGGAAATTAAAAGTTGAAAGGCTTTCACTCTACAACGTTAACAGAATGAAGTGGAGGAAGGCTGTTGAATGCGAGTGTTGTAAAAAGTACCCTGCTTTGAAACATAAGTAGAAGTATTGTTAACCTGACCAAATGTTTACTCAAAGTACAAGTACCCAAACTTAAATGTACTTAAGTAAAAGTTAGAAAGAATATTCATGAACTACTCGAGTAGTGAAAGTAAAAAGTAGCGGCACATATTAAAGTGCCCATCATCTCACACTATTCTGTATACTCGACTGGACAGTAAACACTTTTATACCCGCTGCACTGACCTTTATATATTGGAATTAAGTTAAACTGGACTTAACAATCAAGCTGTAAATGTCCCTCTATTGATAAGAAAGTCTAGTTTATATGAAAAGTAAAATTAACTATAAAATTATTGAGTTTAAGAGAATTCCAGAATATAAGTCTGGAAAACTAAATTATTAGGTAAAAAGTATAGAAAGGAATTAATTACTGACGTTTGTGATTGGCCAAAATTAACAGAAGTAACGAATACTTCTATGGTTTTCAAATGTAATGAACTAAAAGTAGCATAAGGGGAAAAATACACAAGAAGAAATGAAAGTACTCAAAATATTGTACTTTTTAGTAAGTAATGCATGTTATATGAATTCTATAGCTTGAATATCGGTTTGTTAGTGGACTCGTGGATAAGAAACTTAGAAAGAGGAATCCAATAGAGTACTTAGTAATTTGATACGTGAAAGATGGAAGTAAGCGATTAGCGATGTAGCTTACTTAGTCTTGAAAATAGGTCAACAGACCTAAGTCGTGTGCTCTCAATTCTGAAATATGACCTTAAGACCTTTAAAACTTTCAAGAATTCCCTGACTAACCTTAAGAAGACATTTGACAATTATATCATTCTAAAGAAAATGTAAAACAACAAGGGTTTCAAATTTCGTTAGTATCGGCCGAATAGTTATGATGTTATTGCTAAAAATCTCATTGGAGAGTAAAATGGTTAGCATCCGACCGACGACATAGTAACTTATAAGAGGCGTGTAAACGACTAAAAATGGATGGGGGGGGTTAGCTCTTATATAAAAAAAAACTGAACAAAAGAGACCTCCTGTACTGAACTTTTCTTACGAGAGCGTCGAGTAACTCATTTTAGGGAACTTAGAGGTAGAGGATTCGGACAGCAATTTGAAAATGATAGATGAAAATTCGTATCAATAAAAGTGAGGGGTGAAGATGCGAACGGATGCCTCTTGAGCGAAGTGCGTTGTGTCGAAGAAGTGTGTCTTATTAATGCCTGGATCTTGACTCTCGTGACTGTTTTTCCTAGAATAAATACGGCGGCGGCTTGACGCATATGCATCCTACTCAACGAGAGCACTATCAAGGGTATGAAAGAAAGTGGGAGGAGAATGAATGCGCATTTATAATTAGAAACCTTTGGTGTAGTCATAGTCCCAATGGACTTTGAAAATAGCCGTGATTAAGACGAAAGAAAGCGACGCATTCAATTCGGGACCCACAATAAAAAGTTAAAATGGATAAAAACGTAAAATTATAAAAAAGGAAGGATTCCAAACGGAGATAATACAATAAAAAAAAGGAGGAAGTACGAATGGATTCCTCCGCTGAAAGTCACCTTTAGGCGAATGGAGCGAAGTATATTTGATGGGAAACACGATGCATGGAGACGCGAGGAAGGGGCAATCGAGCAATATGGAGGCGACGGAACAAAACGCATTACAATAAGGCACTTTGGAATGGCTGTAGCGATTGGCGAGACGGAAAACCTGTGGGAAACGGTTCGAATTCAGGGGAGGTGGTGGTAAATATCATTAATGTAGATAGGGAAATCATTAAAAGACATAATTAAGTTAAATACCAGAATGCCTATAACACGCATGACTTTCATTCTACAGTCATGGTCAAAAGTTTTGAGACGACTATATATTTTAATAAAAGAATTAATAGAACGATTCAAACATTGCAGTTTGTTTTAATATCTTTGTATCATAATTTGAACGTGAAATATTAATAAAATGGAGCCCAAATCCTTTGCATTAATAAATACAGACACTTGATGTCTCTTGTTCTTCGGGGCTGCTTCAATTCGTTTTGGCATACTAGAAACAAAATTTGTGATGATATATTGACTGAGTGAGATCACTCCATTTCAGAACACCCGCAACTGCCTTCAATTAAATGGCGTCTTTTTATAAACATCGTTTAATTATCGCCCACAAACTCTATTGAGTTCAAATGTGAAAAAAAATATTTATTACTCCAATATTGCTAGTGAACTGTTAGGAAAAAGGGGCTGATGAAATAAGTTTTGGTACTCATTTTGAGTTCAGTATACTGTCTAGTATAGCGGTTAGCGCGCTTACCCGTCAATCGCTGGGTCAGCAGTTCGAATCTCTGTCCCGTTTCTTTTTAACTGGGCATCACGGTGGGGATTTGGGCCTTGTCCGCTTGAGAAACTACATATCTTGATATGTAGTTAGTGTTCTTGGGCAAAATTGTATGAGTTCTAGTTCCCTTAGATGAGAAGCAGCCCCAGACACGAACAGTTTCTTACCGTAAGTACAACAAGATTCGTGAAGGTGCTTTCCTTTTATCCCCATAACGAGGGATCTTCCAGAAGTTCCAAACAAGCGGAAATGATTTTTCAGGGAATATCATTTTGCTCCAGTGGGCCTATCCATAAGGTTCTTTTTTGGGCGAGATGAGGCTACGTCACATCCCTTCTCGACTTGAGACATTTGTCGAAAGGTGTCCGCTTCACTATGCGCGCTGAAGCGTTTATGCATACCTTTTCACCTAGAAATAAACCCCAAGATCGCCTCCTGGTAAGGTCCTAGCTCAAGGATCTGGTTGCCTACAGTGGCAAATATGTTCATGGTTACCAGATCCTTGAGCTGGGACCTTACCAGGAGACGATCTTGGGTTTATTTGAAGCTCTTGGGCTCTACTCCGACCGGTTTCCGCCCAATCTCTCTAACCTCTTGCGTGTGCAAGTTGATGGAGAAATTGGTAAATGTTAGATTAGCCTTTTTCCTGGACAGCGGAGGCCATCTGTCTTCGGCACAGTGCGGCTTCCGCAAGTTCCACTCCACGTCGGATGCTCTGCTCCGACTGGAAAATGCCGTCTGCAAGGCTTTCCTTCGTAGACAGCACTACGCCACGGTCTTTTTCGATCTGGAGAAGGCCTATGATACCGCATGGTGATACGGTATCATGGAGACTCTCCACACGATGGGGGCTAGGGGACGCCTCCCAATGTTTAGATCTGAATTTTTGCGAGATCGTCGATTCCACGTACGGGTGTGGGGAGCCCTCTCCGGCCCAAAGGAGCAGGAAGAGGGTGTCCCGCAGGGAAGTGTCCTTAGTGTCACACTCTTTGCCCTGAGCATCAACGACATCACCTCGGTGCTGCCGGAAGATGTTCTCGCTACGCTCTACGTGGACGACCTTTCGATCTCTTTTGGCGCGGCCAAGATGCCAACTCTGGAGCGTCGACTCCAACAGGCATTGAACCACGTCTCTCGCTATGCCGAAGGGCCCAGGTTTCGGTTTTCTTTGGCCAAGACTAAGGTGGTGCACTTCTGCCACGATCCACGGCTTCACCCCAACCCAGATTTGTTTCTTAATGGGGTGCGCCTGGATGTGGTTGAGTCGCACCATTTCCTTGGTGTTGTATTCGACCGAATCCTTACCTGGGAGGCTCATATTCGCAGCCTTAGGGTTTCTTGTACCCGCGCCATGGACATTCTCCGTTCCGTGACGTTCAGCGCTTGGGGCGCTGATAGGGCTACTGCCCTACTTTTTTATCGATACTTTGTTTGTTCGAAGCTCGACTACGGATGCGAGTTTTATGCATCCGCAGCCGAGCGTTTATTGCGGAAGGTGGATTCGATCCACCACACCGGCCTTCGCCTTGTGACCAGTGCCTTCCGCACTTCTCCCATTGAGCGCCTGTTGGTTGATGCTGGGGAGATGCCACTCGCTCTGCGCCGGGGGCAGTGCATCACTCACCAACAGCTCTCACTGCATCCGCAGCTGATCTCGATGGTGCCTATGCCGCCGAGAGACGCCAGTCATACCCTAAGCCCTTTGGGTTTAGGGCCAGGAAACTCCTTCGAGAGGTAGATATAGCTCTCGGGCCGGTGGCGCCCCTAGTTCTGCCCAGGACGCCACCCTGGATGGTACCACATTTGGCTATTTGTCGCCACGCCTCTGCTCCCAAAGCTTGTACTGCGCCAGGAGTATTGCGTTCGACCTTTTTGGAGCACAAATCGTGTCACGCTGGAACCGTGCCAGTGTATACGGATGGCTCCAAGTCCCAAGAGGGGGTCGGCTTCCGCGCCGTATCCCCCCTGTTTGAAGTCAGCGGGGCTCTGCCAGGCGCTGCGTCTGTCTTCACGGCCGAGCTGGTGGCAATACACCACTCGGTATGGAAGATTACGCGACATGCCCGGTTCGGAGACCAGGTTGTGATCTATAGCGACTCACAAAGCGCCCTGAGTGCTCTCGGGGTGTTGGAATCTCCGCATCCCCTGGTTCGCGAAATCCGTGACGCCACGGTTTTGGCGAGCCGGGCAGATGTCGAGATTATCTTCTGCTGGGTTCCTGGACATGTAGGAATTTCGGGGAATGAGGGCGCCAAAGAGTCCGCGAGGACTCTGCGACCGGACCAGCGTTTCGCCCTTCCTCACACCGACTACATGGTAGGAATACGAGCAGCTCTTCGGACTGCTTGACAAAGAAGATGGGAGACGGTCGAAGGGAACTTAAAGTTGCGTGCCATTGCGCCGCGACTGTTTCCATGGACCTATCCCCCAATGCCGCGGTGGCTTCGGTTGCTTTCTGTCGTCTCCGAATCGGGCACACTCGTGTGACGCATCGCTATTTGATGGAGCGCTGTCCTGCGCCCTATTGCGACGACTGCGTCGTCCCCCAGACTGTTCGGCACATTCTTGTGCATCTTGTCGAATGTCCTAGTCTGGGTGATCTTCGCGCACGATACCTTTCCCGGTACCGGGATGGGCGGGGTCGCTACCGCCTGTCCCTTTTACTCGGGACAGATTCGTGCACATTGACTTGTGGACTTGTTGACTTTTGGGGGGAGGCCGGGCTTCTCCCCTTTATTTAAGGGGTTTTCTGTTTTTTCGTCTGTTATTGTTTTGTTTGTAGGTTGCACTCTCCTGCACCGGGGTGAGGGGGACCTTCCCCCGCTGCCGGAGATTGCTTCTTGATTGTTATTTTTTCCAATATTTATCATTGTTATTTTTTCATAATTTTATTTTAAAGTAGCCTAGCTCTAGGCTGTCGTGTTTTTCGGCGACTTATGCCCAAGTGGGCAGTTGCCAGATGGGCTCTATAGAATTAAAAAAAAAAAGAAGCTCTTGGGCGTCATAATACTTCTTTACAAAAGTGTACCCAGTCGTTTAAAAGTCATCAATGGTCCTAAAGATGCAATACCCTTAGCAACTATCTCCTTACATTTCAGGCCATTTTGTTGCAGGATTTCTTTGGAAAGAAGCATTTTTGTAATTGAAAAATTCCAACATTTTTTTTAGCCCCCCCAAAATATTACGAAATAGATCATAATTACTTAATATCATTCATCTAAGCCATATTTGTCATCATTTCACCGTTTTGATCGAATAGCAAAGCTCCAGGGACTGAAACTTTCCATTTCCCCCTCCACTGAAGACCACTGGCACTTCCCAAGGACAGTGATACCTCTTTTCTCAGGCCTTCCTTTACCCTCTCACAATCTGTCAGATTTCTTTCACGGGGGTTCCTCCCTCTCGAGGAAGTGTGAAGATACACTTGACTTCAAAATATGGCATCTCTTGAATACGAAAGATATTTTTCAGATAGACGTAGTCTATGATAGGAAAGACAGAATGGCACTTTCAACGTATTGACTATTTGGATTGGACAAACGTGATATACATATATAGCATCTATACGGTACGTCTATCGCTACCCCATTAGGTGTGAGGCAAGACCTTAATAATATGTTATCTTTAAACAATCGGCCTTAAGTCGACTTAAATAGGATAACTATTAGTTTTGAGTCAAGAGTCCTACCTACTACGAAACTAGTTCTTTTCCACTGTTCTGTAGAAAGAGGCGAAAGGAGTTGTGCTTATATTCCCTTGTAAAAAGGCACAGTTTTGGTTCCAATTACCCAGAGACGCCGAAGCCTTAAAAAATGCACGTTGGGTACTTTGTCGACCGCCACCTGAAGGCGGGGAATAGGCGAAGCAATCAATTTCACCACAACGATAGCAGAAGAACTATAGATTGAACGGGAGTTATCAGTAAAGATATTTGTGTGCTGAGAGTGCGTAGAAGCATAGCTGCGAAATTCTGAAAGGAGAGCCCTAGCCAGCTTCAGATACTTGCTCTCTTGCAAGAAAAGACCACAGTATCTTTCTGGGGACATCATGCACCGGAAAACACCCTTGAAATAGATTTGATAACCCGGAGGCAAAAAGAGCGGAATGCCAAAGAAGAGTGAGATCACCGCACCTGAGATGTGGTAGTGGTATTTACTTGAGAAAGCAATAAACAATGTAAAAAACAGGGGATCGGTGATGTGTCTATTTGACGGAAGCGTAGGGAAGTCTTTTCAGACAGAGATAGGAGAGCACAAACTGTCAGATAGGAAAGAGACGCATTCTGCGAGGAGGCTGGCTACTGACGAGAGTAAACCCCCTGTAGCCAGTCGAATATCCCGATTTAGAAATTAATCAAGGCAAGGATGGGTCCAGAAGGTTGCACTGGGATACAAAAACCTGAAGGTTTATGGGTGGAACAGGTAAGGTCAAAGGTTTGAGACGTAAGGCTTCAATGAGAATTTCGCATCGAAAATGAAGCCTAAATACCTCATGTAATGCCGTGCCGGTATTTGGTCACTAAATACAAATAACTTCAGAATTTTCGTGTGTTGATTTATGCGGGGGCGAAAGAGGATACAGGAAGACTTATGGTGGGTAAAAGAGAATCCCTGAAAAGAAGTCCACATGAGGACCGCATGTGAAGGGAAATTTGGATCCATCTAATCACCATGGTAAAAGAATTACCACAGTAGTAGATCAGTAGGTCGTCAGAGAGGAAATAACTAGTAAATCATGCAGAATAAAGGACGACGCTTAGCACAGAGATCAAGGCAACAGCCTACTTTCGAGATAAGAGAAACCTACTCGACCTGGAGAAAACGGGCGCGCAAAATGTAAAAAATGAAACTGGTTAAAAACCACGAAGTCAAAACTATTGATAATAGAAGCGCGACGAGTAGTGTAAGCTTTGCGGATATCAAAGAAGACGGCTAACGTGGCACCACGGCGTGAGAATGACTTGGACCTCGTGGGAAAATCGGAGAAAGGAGAGGCACGAAACTACGATCATTGCCATGATTAAGGTCAGAATGTCGTTGTTATGAGATGAAACGTACGAGGGATTGGAGTCTAGGTTGAACAAAGGACCAACGCCACTCCAAGAGTAAACAAGCCTCGATTATAATCCAGTTGCACAGAACCAGGAGCATGTGGAGTGCCGATACGTTGGGTATGTTGGATGAGGTAGTAGGGAATTCCGTCAGAGCTAGGGGCAGTAGGCAAACAGGATAAACGGACATATTGCAGCCCTTGTATAGAGGAGGCCTGGTTAGAATCATCATTACTAGACGAAGAGAAAGGCGGTGATAATGGGTTTTGATGAGGATTGAAATTAAGGTGATATGGAGGCCAACCATTCATACAAATAGGAAGTAGTTGCCGCCCTTCAATTTAGGCGGGCGTGTTGGGATATTTTCCAGCCACACCGCGAGCTCTGCACCAGACTTCGTTCGCTAAGGATGACTGAGAAATCCAAGAGACATAGGCCTTCCTCAAGGAGCGGCGAGCCTCATTAAGGCTACGTAGTATAACTGCTCTCGTTTGGTGTATCTGTTTTTTTTATGTTGAAGACGGGTGCGGTCGTATCGGAGAGTTGCACGCTTTTCAGTACAAACTTCCCCACTACAATGAGGAGACCAACAGAGGACAGCACGAGGGTAAACTTGTTGCAAATTCGCATGTTTAAATTGTTAATATTGTATCCCATTTTCTCATTGCTAACTAATGCCATCCTAATGATCCTCTGGTAAAGTGAAAAACATTATATGCACCAAATTTTTACCATAGCAATATGCCGATGTAATAATTTGCGCCAGTATTGGGAAAATCTGATTTTGGCAACACTGGTCTGCGTCTCTCGATGATGGGGCCCAATTTTCTTTATGTAGTGTTATATATATATATATATATATATATATATATATATATATATATATATATATATATATATATATATATATATATATATATATATATATATATATATATATATATATATATATATATATATATATATATATATATATATATATATATATATATATATATATATATATATATATATTATGTAGATGCTAGCAGTCTTTATGGGATGCCAATTTTGTTGAAGACCATGGTATTTTTGGCCTGGAACCATTTCCTTTGGCGCCTTTCTTTTTTTAGTCCATCTTGTAGATGGTAGATAACTTGTCCTATATTCATATCTCTTTTTAAAATAGAGCTTTCGATCTATTTGATCATCTTCGGAGCGTCTTTAGGTATCGATGAAGTATGGTGGAGTCTGAATCAGGTTAAATGAAAAGAATTATATTGTATGGTGGGGAAGTGGTGAGTATGTGAGTGTGAGAGATAGTGGTGTACAAGAATAGTGGGGTTTGGGAATAGTGGTGAAAATAAGGAAGTCTTAGGGTTGCAAGATTTGCAAAGGTGCCTGGAGATCAATCAGGCTAATCTCTTTCTTTGTTTATTTTGTTTGGTTTATTAATGTCGTTTTATATATATATATATATATATATATATATATATATATATATATATATATATATATATATATATATATATATATTACTAAAAGGCGTCCAAACCTTTGGATACGTGTA